>PVHX01006457.1:0-100584 GCA_004024805.1 Geosciurus inauris
GTAAAATGGTGCAGCCATTGTGGGACAGAAGCTTGGCAGTTTCTCAAAAATTAAACACAGAATTAGCATATGACTTGAGAATTGAAGATATATGCCCCACAACAACTTGTACATGAATGTTCACAGCAGCCTTATCCCATTTGGAAGCCCAAAAAATAGCCAAAAAATGAAAACAACCTTAATGCCCATCAATTGATGGATTGATAAATAAAACGTGATGTATCCATACAATGGAACATTATTCAGCCATTAAAACTGGTACCATTTTGTGACTGCACTAAAAACTACTGACTTGTACTCTTTTAAAGGATAAATTATATGGTATGTACCTTGGAAGTTTTGGTAGTTGTTATTGATTGGTGTGTTTGGATGTGTGTGTGTGTGTGTGTGTGTGTGTGTGTGTATGTGTATTAAATACATGTGGAAGGTTCTACACACTGTAAAGCATCACCCACAATTTCTATAGCTGGAATGGGGATATTAGGTATTACATGAAAGTCCTAAATGCTTATCCACCTAATTCCTGAGACCCTTCAGGCTTCATGGCTGCAGTCTTCCAGAATAAGCTGGCTACAGTGGTCAGTCCCAGGCCCCAGGGGCCTAACTGCAGCTTCTGTTTGTCCCTGGGCCTCCAGAAGGCGCTAGAGCACTTGGGCTCTGTACCTGTTGAGCTTTCTAGGATGGAAGAATAGAAACAACAAATAAGCCTGTCTGGAAAGCTGGCACAGACTGGGTGCCCAAGGGGACTAGTCAGAGCACAGGGCTTGCACTAGAATTCCACACAAGGTGATCCTGAGCAGAGACTCCTATACATATCTGCTGCCCCCAATTTTGTTTATCAAATTGGACCTGACTATACCTTGAGGTCCTGAGGAGAAATTTCTTCTGTTCTGTGGCTCTGTTAACAGCAACCAAGATAGGCAGGGCTCCTGGACTGAGTCCCAGTCCTGCTAGAGAAGAGACTCTTTGCTTCCCAGGACAGACTGGCTTGGTGCTACAGGAGTCAGCCTAATTTCAGACTGCTTCCAGGCCAGGGGACTGGACTTCTGAGTCACGACCCTAGATCCTATTTGTCTTTCACACTGGACTTTGGTTCCCTGAACTAGTTGCTATGGCTGCATCCAGAATCTGCCCTGCTTTTCAAATGAGCCTAAGAGTCCTGTCAATCTTTGGCCATAGCCCTCTGAACTCCAGCCTGGGCTGCCCAGGATTTAAAAGGTGGCCTGGGTTTCTGATTATCCCCATGTTAAGATAATCTCCTGACTTAGAAGGTCTATATAATTGAGACCCAGGCTATCTCCATCCTTCTCTACCATCCCCACCTACCTTCCTTCCTTCCTTCCTTCCTTCCTTTCTTCCTTCCTTCTGCTCTGGCCACACTGGCTTCCTTGCAGGTCCTTGAACAGGTCAAGCATTAGCCCATTTGGAAGCAGTTGTACTTGTTCTCCTCTGTGATCCAAAGCAGTCCCCGCCTAGGCGTGGCTGACTCTTGCATTCACTTAGTTCTTGGCTCAAATGTATCCTCCCTGCAGAAGTTTTCTTTGACTACCCTTACAAAACAGAATCCTGGTCACTTCCTATCCCTGTATCCTGTTTTACTTTTCCTTTCTTTATCTTTAACTCTTTCCAAATGGAAAGTCCATGAGGGTCGACTTTGTTTTGTTCATGATGTATCCTCAACTCCTAAGAATGCCTGGAACCTGGCTCACCCTTGAGTGAACGAATGAATGAATAAACAAATGAATATTTTATTCCACTCAAACCTAACAACACCATGAAGAAGGCAGATCCTGGGCTTCATATTAGCTCTGACAAATTTAAAGCACAGGGCAATAAATTACTTGTGCATGTTTATGAAGAGGTGGGGTGAAAGAGGAACTTGGGGGGGGGATCTCAGAGTCCTCTCCATGACCCCAGAGCCATCCCTTCTACTATATGGAATCTATTGTTTGGGTTTATGGAAAAGCAGCAGAATCCAAGAACCCAGCTGGGGGCAATGGAGCCTGAGGCCGAGAGGAATTGAAGAGTAGGGAGCTCCAGAGGGGCGAGCTCAGACATGGCTCAGCACATCACACCTCCCCAGCAGACCCTGGCACCATCTTGCATGTACAGCCACATCCTCAGCTGGAGACTGCTTGGATATACCTGGGACCATGGTTTACCTTACTGGTCCTTGAGTAGGCCAGAGTTTTCAGAAATTCCAGAGCATGAAGCCCAAAAGCCTGTGTCCTAGGCAGACTCTCACACCATAGGGCCAGGATGCAGATGCTGATGCCCTCAGGAAATCAATGGAAGAACAGATGTAAAGCCCATCGTCAACATCATCTCACATGGGTGGGTGGCAGAAGGGTGGTATGGTGGAAGCCACACCAGGTTTGGAGGATTTTGCTCCAGTTCTCATCACTTAGAAGCTCTGGGATGAACAAATCTCCTAATTCCTCCGAACCTTTATTTTCTCAACCATTAAACAGAATGAATAAACCCACCTCACAGGGATGCTGTGTGGATTTCAGGGATCGAAACATCATCAGCTGAAGGCCATACAGTAGGGGACATTTTGTGCACGTTGACAAGCCTAGGAATTTATCTGGCCATTCAGAAGGAACTAATCAATCCAGAGGAAGAGGTGTCACTCTCTGGCCCTCAATTTTATCCTCTGCAAAGTGGGATATCACACAATTTTATATATTGCACATATATAAAATGCAATATATATATGATGTGCTTGGAACCCTGCCTGGTGCATGGGAAGCCCTTCATAAGGGTTAGCCATTATTGTTGTTGCTATTTTTAGGGCTGTCACATATCCGCATGGCATTCCATAAATAATGGTACATCAGCTATGAGGTATTGATACACCTGCTCCGCGAGGCGGCGTCCATTATCCATATTCCACATCTACTCTCCATGCCAGGGCCCCTGTCAGTGGGAATAACTAACTCAGCATTTCAGCTCCTTCCTTCCACATCTGAGCCCAAAATGGGTATGAGTTCCTATATGTAAAAATCATTTAAGGGATAAAATATTGTATTGCTTTTCCATGACAAGAAAAGTTTTCTGATTTATATCTCTGAATAAATCAGTTGGGAAATAGAAAACCATGAACTTAATCAACTTAATAAAAATTAGCTACCCATGAGGTGACCAACCTGGAAATGGCAGCAGTCCCTGGAGGAAGGGACAAATGTCTGCACCCACAGGTTGCTTTTAACTGTGGAAGAAGGACAGGTGAATTCTCTGTGCATTGGAGGATAGACTTAGCACCAGAGCTGCAGGTATAAGGAGCAGACTGCAGTTCAATATTAAAAAGTACTTTCCACCAAAATAGCTGTCTGGAAATGTAATAGTCTGACTCGGGGGGAAGGGTATTCCCTGTCACTGGATGTGATCAGGTGGAGGCTTCTGCTGCAGAAGAGATTAATATATTGGATAAAGGTCTGAGTTACATTCCTTTTAAGGTCTCTTCCAATTCTAGGATTCCAGGTCTCTCTAAGCATATGAATTGCCTATCTAGGAGGGAAGGAAGACATACTGACCTGAATCTCAGACCATAATTATATGCACAGAAAACCAAAGGTGCTCAGTAGTTGCCTCTGGCCACCTCCATTGCACCAGCCAAAGAAATATATACTGCCTGCGATATTGGGCTCACAGCCTTGCCCCACTCTTGTAGGAGGCTTTCTGTAGCCAACACTCTTCACCAGCTAATGCTCTGCAAATGAGAATGGTTTAGAAGGCCATAGTTACGCTGCTCAGCTCAGCCGATCACATCTTTCTTCATTCCACAATGCTTATTGAGCATCCATTTCCTTCCAGACACTAGGCTGGGTGCTGGTACTGAGACAAGTAAGCTACCATCCCCAGGAAGGAAACCTACAGAATGGAGGAAGATTGATATGAGTCGACTGAGTACAATGTACCAGAGGCAAACCAAAGGTGCTCCGAGGAGGGATGTCTTCCCTAGACTAGAAAGGTTCCCTGGAAGAGGAGACCCGGGCTGAATTTCAGAGGTGAACAAGACAAGCCCTAGAATTTTCTGCAATGACAGCAATGTTCTATTATCTACCAATATGATAGGCACTAGCTACAGCCAGCAAAGGATATGGACAAGAAAATCAGAGAGGCAGAAAATCTAGAGCATTAGTGTCATTGAAATAGGGAAGAGAGTCTCTAGGAAAGAGAAGCCAGAGTGTCAAATGCCCTGTGTTGGGGGGGAGATGGGAGGCAAGACAGTACAGTAGGCAATTAGGAGACTGATGTGAGGGTGGGGTGGGAGCAAATTTACCTGTCTGGATTTGACAATTCAGATTGGTTTCCTTCCAAGATAGCCTGGAGTTCCAGTTCCCTGTGACCACCCTCCCCTCCCCCGCCACCCCAGTTTAATAAAGCTATTTTTTAAAGATTTTCCTTAAATTTTCATTGATGCATATTAATTACAAAGAACAGTGGATCTCATTGCATCATATTCTTACATGCACGGAACATAATTTTATCAGTTTCACTCCCACCAAATATGAACTCATTCACACATTTGCATGTCCTCTTTGCACAGGGCCCGTGCTAATCTCTGTATCGTTCCAATTCTGGTATCTGTGCTGCCCTGTGGCTTTTACACATTTAAAACATTTTAGAGTCACAGATGCCTTTGACAATCTAATGAGAACTATGCCTCTTCTTTCCAGAAAAAAAAATCACCCACAAATAAAATGCTGTATTTCACGTTAGGGAACCCCTAACACTCATCCATTGACCCTAGGGTTAAAAAAAAAAATCTAAGCTACTGTTCTTATTTGCTGACTTCTCGCTGCAAATGCCTGAATTCTAACAAATCAGCTTCTTGCCAGAAACCTTCAATTCCTCCCTCCCGTAGGGCTCGTAGCCTCAGCTCTAGTCTGGTTCATTCACATTTCCGGGCTTATTGTCCTCCTGCCTGTCAATCAACTCGGAACCATTATACCAATTAGCATCTCTAAAGCCCACCTTCACAGCTTCAGCGTTGAGACCTGTAACCAGCGTTTCCCAAGGTCCTTAGCTTTGAGTACTAAGGGGTCACAAAGACAGTGACAAGACTAGGGCAACCGCTTGCTCTCCTACACAAAGCTGGAGTGCTAGAGGAGGGCTTGCTGCCCTGCGTGTGAGGACTGGTGGCTCAGTGCCAGGATGGCCCTTTCCCTTCCCGTTGAATGTTTGGTCTGAGGGACCTCTAAGGCACCTCATAGGCATAGCTGAACTAGGGGACGTTTCCCAGCTTCTTCCTGTGTTAGGGGATCCCTCAGATATGGTTTTGGACACTTAACCCTAAGAAGGAATGTAAAGGCAATGTAATTTTTTTTTTTTTAGGAGAAAAGAGGGGGAATGGGTAGGGACAGGGTAGGGAAGGAACAAAGGGAAGGAAGAAGGAAGGTCTTCTTTTCTCTGTATCTTGGATTCTTAAACCAGCCTTAGTTGTAAAATCTTTACAAATTTGCCAAAACATCACAATACTACTATTGACTACAACTAACAATAATAACAGCAACAAAAACCTTACAAGTCGCTATTTTCTTTTTAAAATAGCTATTGTAGATAATTAGGTATACAACATGATGATCTGACATCAAACACGTGGCAGAATGGTACTGCAAGTCAAGCAAATTAACAAACCCATCTCACGTAGTTACTTTTTTCTTCTTTCTTTGTGGCGGGAACACCTAAAATCTACTCTTAGGAACCTAAAATCTACTCTTAGCAAATTTCCAGCCTACACTACAGTATTACTAGCTATGGTCCTTGTGCTGTATAGTAGATCTTTAGACATCTCACCCTATATGTCTATAACTTTGTACCTTTTGACGATACTGCTCCCTGGCCCCGTATCCCCAACCCTGGGAACCACCCTTATAGTGCTTCCTGACCAGCTAATTGCCCAATAGAGCTGAAGTTAGTAGCTTATGTATGGTTGGCTACTGTTCCCCAGAGCTTGGGAAAGCCAGCAAACACCCCTACGGATCCACCCCACACCGATTCACACGTTCCTTCCAGGACACTCTGTTGCTATTGGCTGCACTTCGCAAGGGATGGGTTGAGTGTGATATTGGCCCTTTAGATTTCACAGACAGCCTCTCCAAGTACAAACACACTCACACACGCGCACACACACCCCCGCACGCACCCCCCCACCCCCGCAGGCTGTGCAGTGTGTGCTGTCAGAATCTGTGTGGGAATGTGCAATCGCACCTCGCCTTCAGAGGCAGTGGGATTCGGGGTTTGGGAGCGGCAACAGTTTGCATGTTGAGTGGGTACCCGAGGTTTCCAAACGCCCCCTGTGCGGTGCGGTCCTCTGGTGACTTTCACCTGTTTCCCATTTTTGCCAGATCCTTTTCTGGAGGCCCCACCCACTGCACAGCCTGGGGAAGGCCCTCAGCAGAGCACAACAGAAATCAGGGGCTCGTGTTAGTTTGCTCAAAGATAATAGGTAGGTTCATTCAATATTTGGCAGTTGATACAGATGATTTCTGTGTCTTACTCTATTTGCTCCTTGCAGAGGCGCTGGGAGGGATTACGAACTAGAATTATTGACCCCATTTTTCAGCAGAGGAATGGGAAATGCAGAGAAGTCAAATGATTTGCTCAAGGTCAATATCATAGGGGCAAGCATGAAACCCAAACCCTGGCTCAGAAGCCAGGGGCTGCTCCCCTGCATGGCCCTTACCATAATCACAACCTCAATCCATGACTAGGATTATTAGTAACTTTACGCACATAAAGTTACAGAGAAAATTCCACATAGCATCCCATTCTGCTCCTTGAATTAAGACTAAGACTATGTAATGTTTTCTGTTTATTGATCACCATCTTTACTGTCCTTCCAATCCTAAGATTCAGGGGACTTTTGGCTGGAGACAAGTTTCTATTTTTAAGGCAATACTGATTGATAAAATGATGATGTCAGATTTTGGCCTCAGGTTTCAGCTTTACTGTTCTATTTGTGTGACCTTGAGTGATTCTCTTCATGTAAATGAGGAAGGAGGCCCAGCCCCTGGACTCACTAGAGTGGTGCTGAGGTTGGGATCCCAGCTCTACCACTAGCTGCACGGCCTTGGACAAGATTCCGCCCACTCTGAGCATTGAGGTGCTTGTTCGTGGAATGGGGATGTTAGTAGTACTTAATCTTAGTTATAACAATATACCACAGACAGGGCGACTTTAGCAACAAATTCATTGCCATACAGTTCTGGAGGCTGGAAATCCAAGGTCAAGGTGTCAGCAGGGTTGGTTTCTTCTGAGGCCTCCCTCCTTGGCTTGCGGTTGTCTGGGCTGCTAGTTGTGTCCTCACATGATCCTCCCTCTGTGCGAACACATCCCTGGTGTCTCCTTGTATGTCCAACTTTCTCTTCTTATAAAGGCACCTGTCAGATTCGATTAAGGCTTACCCTGAAGGCCTCATTTCAACTTAATTGCCTCTTTCTTTTTGGTACCAGGGATTGAACTCAGGGGCACTTGACCACTGAGCCACATCCCCAGCCCTATTTTGTGTTTTATGTAGAGACAGGGTCTCACTGAGTTGCTTAGCGCCTCGCCGTTGCTGAGGCTGGCTTTGAACTTGCAATTCTCCTGTCTCAGCCTCCCAAAGTGCTGGGATTACAGGCGGGTGCTACCACACCTGGCTCTTAGTTGCCTTTTTAAGGGCCTTGTCTCCAGATATAGCCAAATTCTGAGCCACAAAGCATTAGGGCCTCACCATATGAGTTTGGGGGGAAGATAATTCTGCTCATAGCAGGTTGTAAAGAGTGAAGGAAATATTCTATTTTAGGCACATAGCATAGCACCTTTAAAACAGTTGGTGCTCCAGAAATGTCAGCTGTTATGACCTCAGTGTCCCCATCTATAAAGTGGCCATAATAAAGCTTCTCTTGTGGGATCGTTACAACTGATGGATGCCAGTGCCGCCCAGGAAGGCAGGTTGAACTGGTCGTTCGATGTTAGAGTAACTAGGCCATCCTGAGGGTGGACCTCAAAGGTGTCCTTGTTGGATCACAGCTACTCCCAAGCAACAAGTGAAGAGAGTTTGGACAGCACTCTTTGGGTTCTAGAGGGAGCAGCACTGGTTCTGGACACACCCTCTGTGTGGAGGTGCAGAACTGAGGTGGACGCTCTCCAGGTGAGACCTCAACGTTTAACTCTTTTTGATTCACAAAAATAGTGATTTCGTGTGATCCAACCTAATATTAACCCCTGCTTTGTGAATTCACCTCTAGATCATTTTATTCGCTTGTCGATGCCCACAACTCAAGGGTTCAGTCTTCATCCCATGAGTGTTCACTGCTGTCTGTCCTGAGGGCTGTCATGCTCGGAGTTAAGGACCTAACATGTCCATAACTCTGCTTCCTGCCTAAGTTCTGGACTAAGTGAAAGAGATGCAGAGTCAGGCAGATGGAAATACAGAGACGTTGTCTTTGTTGCTGGTGGCAGTCATGGGTTCCGATGGCCTTCCTAATGTTGGAGCCCACCTGGGATTGGGCAGACTACCAATCCAGTCACTGCTGCCCTGACCTGTCCTGCTAGGGCTACTCAGTCTCAGCTGTCTGCTGAGGCAGACCCCAAACAGGAGGAGGAGGAGGAGGAGGCTGAGTGAAGGAGACTGCTCTTCTGCTTAACTCACCCCAGGGCCAGGAGGTAGGAGTGGGGGCAGGGGTGCTGCAAAGGACCAATTCAGGCAAGGGTGCCATGTGCCGTCCCTGCCCATGGAAACCAAGCCAGAGAAGGAGATTTCCTCCCACAAATATTAACAGCAGCCAAACCACCTGGCCGACCAAAAAACCAAGCAAAACATCCCACTTACCAAAGACTTGTGTACAGGAAACTTGATTAAAGGTTTTGGAGTAATGGAAATGCACTCACGTTCTAGCAAAGCCAAGAAATTAGTCACTAGAATCTCTTTCTTAACAGGTTATAAGAAAGGGACAGCATGTAACTCTGCTGTCCCTTGTTTCCTCGGTCCTCTCCCTCTCTGCTCTGTCTGTTACCTCTTAGGAGCATCTTCATTCTTCCCTTTATGTAGAACATTCTGGCTCTTTTCAATCCTCACCCTTGAGTTTCTGTTAAGATATTTCTTTGTGTATTTCTTCCACCTCCAGAGGATGGATCTCTTTTTGTTATGTAGAAAAGGCTCACTTAAGAGGACACAAATAATTTGTCTAAGATCTAAAATCCTCACACCTCCTCTTACCCACTATTCTTCCAACTACACACACACACACAAACCCTAAAAACTAAATCTTAGTTATGCTAACATCTGACAAATGTAGAATTTCCCCCAAAATATCTTCTCTTAAGTTAAATTATTCTTACCAGTAACCCCAGTGAAGCTTAGTGTTCAAAAACACAACACTAACAATCTCTGCTCTCCAAAAGCAATGCTAATCCATTCAGCTTTTAAACATAAATTAATTGCAGACTGACTTACTGATTTTCATTACCCCTCTTCACCTCAAATTAAGAAAAAGTGAGGGAAAATTAAGAAATTAAGAGAAATCTCCTGTGGCTTTTTTTCCTTAAAGAAAAGTGTCCTATCTAGTAATCAGCTTTCAGGGATTATGGATTCTTTCCCAATGATTAATCGTCCACATGACCAATCTGGGAAGAAATGTAAACTCAAAGAAAACTACATTTTGATATCATTCTAAAAGCATATTTCAAAAATGGGATCAATAACACATTCCTGCTAGATGATCATTGCTGATCCTGAATATCAGACAATTAAATGTGGACTTGGGAGAGAGTTTAGAAACCATCAGGTGCACTCTCCTGCTGAGACCTAGTTCCGAAGTCTTGCCCAAGGTCAAGGGAGCAAGGGCAGAGCAGGAACTAGAACCCAGGTCTCAACCCCCCGTCCTGAGCCTTTTCCTTTCCATGCCTCTTGTCAAGTCCCAGTGATTTAAAAACCACTGAAATATCAGAGCAGAAATTGGGGTTCTCATCTTCTTTCGTGACCTATGATAATGAAATTGTACCCAGCCTAATAAGAGGACATTGAGAAATAAAACAAAATACTTGGTACAGACAGATTTGGAATCTTGATGATGTTCCTCCCACTTTTCCAAGAAGCTCCTTTCTTTCCCTGTTGGCTGTTGTGCAGGGCACCTCTGTGCTGGGACAGCCTCCTATCTTGTGCATCCTTGCAGTAGGTCCCCCAGAACCTTCTTCTCCAATGCACCCATCTATTGACATCCACCTTGGGGGAGCACAGTTTACACTCCTCTAGTGAAATGTTCACAAGTGCTTATGAAGAGGAGAAGATTTCAGCCTCTTTATAGATACTTGGGTTGAGGTAGGGGCTATTTCTGACCCTTGCAACTGGAGATTACATGCTTCCTTAATGTGATAGCATACCATGCACACACAATACGGCATGCATGATACATGCTTTAGTTGTCTTAATTGATGTTCAGTTTTAATGCCCTTAAAATCAGCTTTAGCCAGGCTTGGTCAAGTATTCCTGAGTTCAATCCCTGGTACCCTCCTTAAAAAAATCAACTTCAATTTACTCAGTGAGCTCATTCATTTATTTGCTGTCATTAGTACATCATATAGGCTAGGCACACTCCTGTAATCCCAGCAACTAGGGAGGTTGAGGCAGGAGGATTGCAAGTTCAAGGCCAACCTCAACAACTTAGTGAGACCCTTTCTAAAAACAAACAACAAACAAACAAACAAAAAAACAGAACAACATATCAATATATATGGAGCAGAAATGGAAATCAATGACATTACATTATATCCTGTGGATAATCTGAGATATCCAAATGCCACCAACTACATCCCATTCATCTTTGGAATCAGGGACAGGTGTTATTCTTTTGGTAGAGGAAGGGTCATAAAGGCAGAACAGGGGTCTTTTTTCAAGGTGACCCCCCTAGAACAGGAGCAGAAAAGCTTGTGTTGGAACCCAGAGTTCTGGTCCCAACCCAGTCCTCTGAAGGAAGAGAACTTTCTTCCCTGCTGGGGTCCCCCTACATTGGTTCTGCTGTTATGGCTTGGGGAGGCGGGGAAGAGAGATGGAAGAGGATGTTGCAGAAGGTTGTCAAAGGGATAGGGAGTTATACTTTGGGGACAAACACCTTGACTTTGCTGAGGCATAAACTTAACAGCGGGGAAACCATTATTTCAGTGACAAAGCTTTGTTCGGTTGACATTATCTCTTAATTATCTGCATAAGAATGCATTTGTCAAGTTTCATGAGATGGGATTGATAACAATAAACCTGCATTTCTGCACAATATTTTAATTCTGAAGGCAGAAGCAGCACAACACACAAAGAGAGAACCGTAGGCGGCTGTGTGCTCATCTTGGCAGCCGCTGGCTGTGCAGAGATTCAGACCGCACATCCATGCAGAGCCTTGTGACCTGGCCAGCCAAAGTGGGCCACCAGGCTGTGTCAGGGACACGGGGCCACAAAGTTTCATAGGCTGAAGCAGGGTTCCCAGAATGTCTTTGACCAAGTGCTTCAGATCTTGTGAAGTGACCCTAAATTGCCATCTCTAAAAAGATAGCCCATCTGGCTCCCCTCGGCCATGTGGGTCACCCTCCCACATGTGGGTGATAATCATGGAATAGTTACTTTATGCCAGCCCCTGAACTAGTTTGCAGGACACCAAACTTCAAGACCCTTAAGCCCCATCCTTTCCCTAAATTTGAGATGCCTCTAGCTCCTCCTTACGCAGTCAGAATGGTTTTCTTGTTCACGTCACCAACGCTGCCTTTCTTGTAGTCTATTTGCCAGGATTTGTGCTCAGAGACAGGCTGTGCTGCTAGGCTTGGATGACTTAACCTCTGCATAAACTCCTTTAAGAACTCCTTGAGGCATCTTTGATCCTCTTGTTCTGTCAGGGAATTTAGAAGACATTTCTCAAGGATCTGGGCCACCTGGTATTTGAGCAATCTGCTCTGATATGCCAGGGTATCCAGGTTGGGTATGTAGGTTAGTGTCCCAATGTGACCCTTGCTACAGGGAGCCAGACAGGGTGCCGGGGGCAGAGCTGAGGGTACCAGCAGTCAAAGGATAAGCAGGGGCGAGGAGATTGGGAAGGTCCATCAAACGGAACTTGTACGTCTGCATAGGTCTGCTCTCATACCCTGGTCAGAGAAAGCATGACTGACTTGGCAAATTGTTGCAGCCAGGGCCTCCAACTTGTTTACATCTTCCCATACCCACACCCTTGGGTAGTTCGCTATCACACTGACTCGAGTCATGATTTGCATTGGCTAAAGGGGCAGAAAGGGAAAGACCCTTTGGCTAGCCTGCTGGATGGTGGCGGCACATGGCCTGTTCTCCCTGCTGACAGTCTGAACCCCAGGGATGGGGGCTGGAGTGCTATGAATGAGATCACCTAGGTTGCCTAGACAAGCTACTTGCTGTTGCAGTCCCTGGAGTGAACTCAGTGACATCTGCCTGAGAGTTTAGACCAGGAGAGCTGCACTGTGGTCTGCTATAATGATATAGATAATAATGAATACACTGACCAGGGTGAACTCAGATTGGAGATCCCAAGTGTGACAGTTTATTTTATGTATCAACTTGACTGCGCCATGGAGTGACTGGACACTTAAAACATTGTTCTGGGTTTTTCTGGATGAGATGAACATTTGAATGGGTAGGTGAAATAAAGCAGGGAGTGGGCAGGGCTCCTTCAACCCCCTGAGGGCCAAAGGAGATCACAAAGGCTAAGAGGGAATTTTTAGCTGCCTGACTGCTTGAGCTGGGTGGGCCATGGGTCTCCTCCTGCCCTCTGATTGAGACTACACCACTAACTCTCCTGGTGCTCAGGCCTTTGGACTTGGACTGGAACAACACGGTTGGTTTTGTAGGGTCTTTACCTGGCTCACTGCAAATAGAGAGATTTCTCAGGCTTCATCGTTACACAAACCATCTTCTTATAATAAATGTCTTTTTTTCTTAGAATAATTTTAAATAAATTTTATATTTATATGTCTCCTGTTCGTTTTGTTTCTCTGAAGAACTCTGACAAATATATCAGGTTTCCTAATAGCAAGCCTCCTCTACTCTGGGCTCTGGGCTCTGGGTCTCTGTAGCACACATAGCGTTTCCGTTTTCTCCCAATGGTTGAGACAGTCTGAAGGTGGGTTCTGCACTCTCCAGACTCATGTGTTCCAGTAGTCCCTCCTTACTGGTGCCACCCATCAGTTCCTCTGCTCCTTTTCCTCCAAGGGGGAACACAGCTGTCACCCTCAGAATGCAGTGCCTAGGTTCAGGAGGGAAGAGGATTGAAATGAGGGAAGGACAGGGCTAATTTATGTTGCTCAGGGGCTATTCTTTTCCCTCTTTTACCCCTCACAGAACCAAATTCAAAATAAATGAACAGACTCACCCGTTTCTGAGTTTTAATGGAACTAATTATCTGATTGCGGAGTCCCAGCTCTGAGACTGCTTCCCATTCTGGCTAGCGTTAGATTGCATTACTATTTTCATTTGTTTTCATTATTATTAGCTTTTAGCAATGAAATGGAGTTAAAATTATTACAGTTTGTAACATGCTTTTTGTACTAATAATTCAAGTACTTTTGAGTAGGAGCTGAGAGCATTAATTTGTCAATCACTCCTGCTTTGTATCTAGTCCCACTTTAAATAGACTAAACAAAAGAAATGAACACTATATATTTCCCCAAGGGATAGAACTTGTAAACATTCAGATATGTTAGGCTTTCATGAAATTATAAACTGTAATTCCAAGGTATATTGCACAAATAATAGGGTATTTCAAAATCAGCGCAGCTGACACACAAAAGCCTCAACCCTGGTTCAGCTAATAACATGGGGCAGCCATCTGTGCTCAGAGTCTACTAACCTAGTCAGGAACCAAGGTGAAGGTGAATAAATGCAAACGTTCTTGGAGGTTGAGCGGAAGGGCCTCAAGAAGCTCTGAGTCAGGGACCCCCTGGGAAAGGAAAATAAGATCCTTTCCCAGCTCCCACGCCCACTCATTCAGAGGCAGCTTCACAAAAACAACAACGAAATGGGGATAGTCTGAACCACCACCAAGAGATGCCACATTAATTCTCCTAGGAATGTTTACAACAGAGAGGAGAGGAGGAGAGCTCCAGAGCTGCAAATAAACGTGGTGTTGTAACCGCATGTAAATGGAGCGCAACCTCTCCATTAAACATGATTAAAAAAGATCAGCGTGGAATGAGGAGATTACAGGATGCTTTTTTCAATAAGGAGATGCTGTCGTATCACCTTAAAATACATATAGCATTCAATCAGATTAGCTCGATATTATTCCTCCAGGAGGAATGAATAGGAATGATTTGTAATTATCAAATCAATTGCCTTTTGTAATTAGGTCTTTGGGTAGTCTTCAAAACAGGGCATTGTCTTAACTGGGTTAGGCTCGCTCTTTCTCCCGCTCTCTGAACAGCTTGTGTGTCTTTGTTTCTCAAACCTTTTTCTTTTTTCTCTCTAAAATAAAGGAAATCTATAACTCAACTCCATTGTTGAGGCACTCATGGATAGGGACCTTGAGTGGACCAGTCCTAGTCTCAGAACTATCTGGGAAAAGCTACAGCACCCGTGGGACAGTGGAAAGGTCCATTCTGCAGGTTTGTCTTTCTAATTGCTCTGATGCTCCTTTTTAATCCCATCTTGGGAAAATCCAGAATGTTCAACTTGCCCTCTAAGATGAAACGTCTCCAAAAAACACAGGAATTGGTGTGTTACTGGCTCTCACACCCACTGCACAAGACTGTGTGATTCTGATAATCTCATATTTCTGACTAGAATATATTTTGTTATTAATAAGAGACTGCGCTGCACCTGTTCACTATACTAGAGAGGGTTTACAAGTTTGGAATTTTCTTTGGCAAAAGAGACCTTGGAAATTGACCAGTTGGCTAATCCTGTTGACTAGAGAGTCCCTTCTGCATGCCCTGCCCCCCAACCTCAACCTCTCAGGCTGCTCAAAAAATAGCTTTTGACTGTGGCCTTTAACAATATGATAATTTATTTAAAACAGATACAGTCCTGAAAGTGACCCACTTAAAATTATTAAAGAGATACTGTGTTTATTTTTGCTGTCCATAAAACAGAAAATGGTTTATGAATATGCAAACCGATCTGATGTAATTAGCATGATTGGCTCCTACTGCACTCCGGTTTATGTGGTTAGAAGAGTAGATGCAGGAACTAATGAGGTCATGTTAATGTGCCTGTGAAGAGAGCTTCCGCTGTCAGAACGACGGAGGCAGATGTCTGGGAGAATCTTTTCTTTTCCACGAAATCACTGGAAGTGGGCACTCATGGAGTGAGCTCCCGCCTGTGTGCTGGGGAACCACCAGGTCCGGGAGCCACTTTGCCTCCTGCATGCGAGGAATCGAGATGAGAAATAAAAATCTGTGTCCATTCAGAGCAATGATTAATGTGGTATTTAATTATCTAGAAAGTCTTCAACAAGTGCTAATAACCGAAACTCCTCTGGCAGTCAGCACATGCCACATGGTCCCATTAGACATGCTAACGCCCTGTCCCCTGGCCCTTCTTAATTAAAATAAGAGGCAAAAATGTTAATTGTGCGCCGACCACCTCTGGGGATTAATCTGCCCGGATCACTGGGCCCTGCTAAAGGAGGAAGCAGGTTGCTCATCCAAGCCTTCCACAGGGGCACAAAGGCATCTCTTCTTCCGCGCTGCCCCCTCCCCATAAATTCAGCCCCCGCTGGGGGAGGCGAAGAGGAAGGGAGGCCAGCGACGAATGGGCAGGATGCTTTTTAATCAGAATGCTGGAAGGCATGTTGCAGAAACCTTCTTAGATATTGAACAGGACACAGAGACGGCCACTGAGCTTCTCCTTCCACATCTCTTCTAAAGCATAAACATACAATCTTGAAAACCTTATCTTCAATTTCTGCCAGCTCCTCTACTGCACTAAAAATACATTTCGCCTCTTTGTACCCCCTCCCTCCACACACACACATGCACACACACTCACATTTTGCCACAGAAACAAAGAATATCTCGAGTGCTCAAATGTTAAGACAGAGGGACCGTTTGAAAGTGAAAAATGAGGTGTTGGCGCTAATCACAGACTCAACTGAGTTCGTTGTACAGGGACCCACTGGAAAGACACTGAATCTGCTCATTCTAAAATACTTAAACTAAAAGAAAAAAAATTGGTGCTCCTTAGCAACCTTGACTCCCCACATTTGGAGAAGCAGCATTTACGACCACCTCCCAGTTACAGGAACACGGAGAGAAATATTTGAGTGCCCACTGTGTGTCTGGAATTTGTCCATGTCCTATGTGAAGTAGAGATGTCTATCCCCATTATACAGAGGAGGATATCAAGCGTGGACAGGGTAGATAACTTGTCCCTAGCCCAAGAGCTATTAAATGGCAAAGGCAAGCTCCAAATTCAAGACTGTCTTCCTTAACAGTTCATGTTCTTTCACTGCAGAATCTTAGTATGTGGGACAAAAGAGGTGACCCGGGTGCGATACCTTACGTTGGACTTGCTTAAAGAAAAGTACGACATTTAGCCAAAAATAGTTTCAGAACCTTGAAAACTGGTGGGAACTCGCCAGTGGAAAATGACCACATATCCTGCCCACGTGACCCCAGGCAAGGAGAGTGGTGGGGAAATGGAAGCTGGGTTTTCTTCACCAGGCCTCCAAACTCACTGCCCTTGTGTTGTGTGTCCTGGCTACTCGGAACTCACGTGCTCTTCTCAGGCATGTCACAAATGGACACATCCCCATGCCTTGGCTCACGCTGTGCCCTCTGCCTGGATTGTCCTCTCTTTGCAGCACCCACAACCTCGTCAAAGGCAATGGCTTCATCCTCCAAAGTCAAACCTGAATTTCCCTTCTGCAGGATTACATTCCTCTAGAGGCAAGCACACTGAACCCACCTGTTTTATGTCATTATCACATTAAATCAAACCTGCTAGCTTGTAAGCCTATCTTATTGGCTAGACCATGTGTTCTTGGAGAGGAAAGGCATGCATGTACATCTAGAGCCCTTAGTCAGTGCCAAGTACACAATGGTTTTTCATAAATGTGTGTGGAATGTGGGGATGAGTGAATGAATAGGGAAAGGAGAACATTTTTTGGAAGAATGTAATCTTATCTTGTGGTTCTTGAACAACTTTGGAGAGTATGCCTAGGACAGCATTCCTTTTCTTGGCTCACAGAGGGCTCTGGACCTGGGCAAGGTGAACTTCTCATCCATGAAAGCCGAGGTGTGACTGCACAGGTGCCAGAAGGTTCCATCCTAATGCGGAATCTTTATCCATGTCTCAATTTTCTTGATCACATGACATCATGTACTTCTCTCTCATAAGTGCTCACCGCAATTGGAGCTTTACATCTAGTTTGGTGATTCTTTGATTGATAGCTAGTAGCCACCTCCCTCGCTGGTCTATTCAATCCACAAGGGCAGGTTTGATCTGTTGTGTTAGATCTTTAATCACCATGATCTCTCTCACACTCAGCCCAGTGCCTGGCACACAGTGGGTGCCTTTTAAATATCTGCTGAATGATGAATGGGTGGATGACTACGTGGTTTGACT
Source organism: Geosciurus inauris (assembly GCA_004024805.1). Lineage (NCBI taxonomy): Eukaryota > Metazoa > Chordata > Mammalia > Rodentia > Sciuridae > Geosciurus > Geosciurus inauris. Next base: position 17,561 of record PVHX01006457.1, read on the forward strand.
TTAGCCATGGATGTGCCTTCTTCTGAGCCTTAGTCTTTCTATCTCTGCAGCAGGGCTCCCTTCCAGTTTGCCATCCTGGGCTGCTGTGATAACTCCATGCTTGGACTCACTCCTAGGGGTGAAAGCTGTAAGCTTTTACAAGGCCCAGGCTAAAATTCAAATTCAGTACCCAAGCAAGAGTTCATGTTAGTCATGGAAGCAAATGCTGGCCTGCAGGTGGGCACACAAGCACCATCAACCAGGCCTCAACAACAGGCAAAGTACAGGTGGGTCAGAGAGGAAGCCTGCTGGAGGGACCAGGCCCAGATGTGCTTCTGGGGCCCAGAAACCCAAGGGAAGAGGTTCCAGAGCAGAATGGGCCAAGAAGAGGAACAGGGATGTAAGGGGCACTCTATTAGTCTCCTGGGCTTCTATAACAAGTACCACAGACCAGTGGGCTTATTGCAACAGAGATTTATTATGCTGGAGTCTAGAAGTCTAAAATCAAAGTGTGGGAAGGACCTGGCTCCATGTCTTTAGGGGAAGTTCCTTCCTTGCCTCATCCATCTCTTGGCAAGCCCCATGGTTCCTTGGCCTCTGGCAGCATGGCCACTATCTCTGTCTTCATCTTCCTGTGGCCAGCTCCCCTCCACATCTTCAGATCATCATCCCTCTTTCATGTGGGTTTTATTTCTCTTTTTTATAAGGACTCCAGTGACACTGGATCAGCATCCACCTGGCTCAAATTTGACCTCATCTTAACTTGACTACATCTTTAAAGACCTTTTTTTTCAAATAAGGCCATATTCACAGGACTTAGGGGTTAGGATTTGAACATATCTTTTGGGGGAGGTCACAATTCAACCCATAACAGGTATAAGTAGCAGATTCCCAGTTCAACAAACCTTTGGTCACTACTATGTGCCAGGCCTTGTACAGGTCTCTATGGAGAAAACATGAATCAAACACAATAAGAGTTTTCAGCAGGGAGTGAAGGGATTTGATTTGGGGTTTAGCAAAAATCTCAGCTGACTCAGGAAGGCAACCAGGGCCCTGGTCCATCCTGTCTCTGCCTAGGTACCCATCTAGCGCGAGGTCTGCTCTATCCACGGTCCTGGAGGCATCAGACACAACAAGTCGGTGCTCACCGGGCACCCACTTGTTCTGCCGCCTAAAATCTCCTTTCCTGACTTACTGTCAGGCAAAAGCCCAAGTGCTTTTTATAGCTCAGTTCCAATGTCACCAGTTTGGTTTGTTGTGACTTGCAAAGCCGTGTCAGCTCACCTCTGTTGCAGCACTAAAGACACAGGTTGTCATCATCCATCACAGGCTGTCTTCCCACCAAACCACAGGCTTCTGGAGCTCAGGGTCTGGGCCTGGTTCATTTCTGCATCAATGGCAACCAATACAATGCCTGACACGCAGCTGATGGGCAATAAATATCGCTGTCCACACGCTGACAGAGGATCAGAGGAGATGAAACCGGAAGCAGGAAGACCCAGGTAGGCGACTCCCAAAGCACTCCTGACAAGAGATGGTAAGGCTGGAGCCCTTATTAAGGCAGAGTCAGGAGGTGAAGGAGGAAGGCCAATTCCCCCACAGCCTGGAAAGACTTTGTAATCCATTTTGGCCTACAATACCCTGAACATCCCTTTCTGAAGCTCCAACTGGCATGACCTGAGCTTGTCTGCCCTGATTCTGGGCAGAAAGCTGCAGCCCTTAGCCTGAGGCTTGATTTGAAAAGTGCTGGGGTCTGGCACAATCCTCTACAAGGCCCCAGGGAAGCTCTCTGCAGCCAAAGATTTGCCCTTAAGGTCTTCTCTTAAAGCCCAAGAAGCACCCTGCTCAGGGTAATGAACTTGAGTGTGGAAGGCTGATTTTGCAGAGGCTACTATGAAAGCCATGTGGTACAGTTCCTTCAGAGCTCCAGGGAATATTCCACCCCAAGCTGACCAGGCTGGAGTAGGGGGAATCGTGCTCCTTCTCCCTTCCCCTCTCACTCTACCCTCCTTTTCTAGTGCTGACCACCTCCAACAGTCGGGGCTGTTGCAACCATCCTGAGATACAAAAAGGAGGAAGAGAAGTTACTGGATGTCTCATCATCCCAATCTGTAAATTCAGTGCATATGAACACAGCCACACCTCCCACTGGGAAACCCCAACTAGGTAAGACAGCCAGGGAGTCAAACAAAAGGATCAGCCCCGCAACTCTATTGCACATTCTCTCCCTTCCCCTTCCCCTTCCGTTTTTTCCTCCCTTGGACTCAATCATCTTTGTATTCTGTTGCCATTAGCTTCCATTGTAGATTCCCCATTTTCTCTGTTTGCAAAATTGTTTGGGTATCTATTGATTGAAGGCAGGATTTCAGATAGGAAGCCAAAAAACAGCAATGGACCTTCCCATTCTGAAAATGCATCCAGTTAGCTCTTTGTTCTGGATGGTATAGAGTGAGAGGAAAGATAATTAGAAGACAAGGCCAAGGATGGAGAAGGGCATGCTCTGGGGTCATTGGCAAATCTCAAAAGCCAAAGGAGGGACCTCTTTTTGCTGCATAGATATGGATACAAAACCAGCCAAGGACCCAGCAGACATTAACTGAGTCCCCACTGTGTGACAGTTGTCTTCAGGTCTATACAGCTTCCAGTTTATGAAGTGCTCTCACACCTCTTGTGTCTTCTGATTCCCCTAACTCACAGATGATTATCCTAATTTCACTCATGGAGAGACTGGAATCCAGAAAGGCCATAAGGAGGAGCCAGGAAGGAGCCCAGTTCTGGTTCCAGGTCCAAGACTCTCTCCCATATCAGTCACAAACTAGTCTTCAAGTCACATTGGTCTTCAAATGATAAAGTCAAACAGTTTTAAAGCCCAATCAGGCTCTGCAGTCCTGAGCAGTCACTACCCTTCAAGAAGACTGGAAATAAAGCCAGGTATGGTGGTACATGCCTGTAATGCCAGCTATTCTGGAGGCTGAAGCAGGAGGATCTTAAGTTTGAGGCCAACCTCTGTAACTTGGCAAGACTCTGTCTCAAAATGCAAAATTAAAAAGGCTGTGGATGTAGCTCAGGGGTAGAATACTTGTCTAGCATGCAGGCAAGAGAAAGAAAGGAAGGAAGGAAGGAAGGAAGGAAGGAAGAAAGGAAGGAAGGAAGGAAGGAAGGAAGGAAGGAAGGAGACAGAGAGAAAGAAAAGCAAGCAAACAAGCAGGCTGGGAAGAATCTAGAAAGTGAGGTGTGTAACAATGACTTTGTGTTGTTGAGGAGAGGTAGAGCAGGAGACAGATGGAAATGACTCCTTCACAGCATGTGCAGAAGGTTTAGAAGTGGCAAGATCCAAGTCCATAGTCACTATGGGAACTGAGTCAACAGCCACAGTCAGTCAGTGTTGGGTACTTCAGTTAGAGGTTCCCTTTGATACTTGGAGAAGTCTATTTAGAAACAATGTAGAATTTGTTACCTTATGCAGTTGGTGATATAGTTTTGAATTCATTACTCTAAGTAGTCACAATAAAAGTACAGTCACAAAGGAGAAAAGAACTGAAGACATTAAATAATATCATCTCCTACAATGCTTAAATTTATCCAAATGATTAAGATAAGTTGTGGGTAGTAACTTGTAAGATGATCTAGAATACTCTAACATCATTAACCTTTGAGGTTGACAACTGGTCAAATAGCCATGCCCTTTAATATAACATTCTTACATCTCCCAATCAATGCCATAATTCTGAGCCTAATGATCCAGGAAGGCATTTCTGACATTCCTAACTCATTCATCTCACGAATATTTATTGAATGCCTATGATAAGCCAGAGCCTAGGCTGGGCACCAGGGATACAATGGTGAACTAAACAGACACAGTTTCTGCTCGCAAGCTGTGAAAGGGATTCACACAACACAATTATAACACAAAATTATAGGTTTTACATGGGGGAAATAAAGGATGTTACAAGAGCCCTAAGAGAGACACCCCACCAAGCTTAGATAGTCAAGGAAGGTTTCTTGGGGTGAGCATCATTTATTTGTTTGTTTGTTTAGCAAATACTCTTTCAGTGAGCTACTAACTCAGAGTAAGTGGTTTTTAAGCAGGAACCTGGAAGAGGAGCTAAAGTTAACCAAGTCAAAAAGTCGAAGGATAGAAATGGGGTGACAGTGGAGGGGTAGCAGGGCAGTCAAGTTCCAAGTTTATGCAAAGAACAGGAAACCAGTGAGAATGTGAGACACAGAAGAAATTGAAAGCAGGTCAGAACAGTTGCAAAGTTGATGGAAATAAATGGAGAGAAGTGTTTTAACAGAGATGAGATTGGAGAGGCAAGGGGGGACCTGACCATGAGCAGCCCAGTATACAATGCTCAGGAATGTGAGCTTTGGAACCTTAGCCAGACCAGAAAGCACCTTTTGGAAGGTACAGCTCAGGTTGGGATCTGTCTTCAAATGCCCCCTGGAAACCCTGCAAAAAGCAAGTGTCCCTTGTTAAGTAAACTTCCCAAGTTGGGTGGTCCCAAATGCAAACATTCTCATATTTTTTGAGGGTCAGTGTGCAGAGCAGGCACAGATATATGTCCTTGCCCTGGGCTGCATTTCAAAGACAAAGTGGTAAAGTACTTGACAGTCTGGACCATGGAGCAGAGACATCCAGGATTCTAATGCTGGTTCTGCAAATGAGCAGCTTCCTTATATTCCTGAGTATCATCTACTATCCCTAGGACTTAGTTTCCTCACCTGTAAAATTAGGATAACCACACTGTACTCCTCAAGGGCTACTGCAAGGGTAAATGAACTTATAAACATAAAATTCTTATCACAGTGTCTAAAATATATGTGCTCAATATATGGTACTCTCATTTTTAAAAAAGATATTGTCCCATACTGTGAGTGCTAAATCTAGTCATGGACCAGTGAGATTTGGCAAAGACAGAGAATCCAAAATGGTAGCTACAAGAAGCCTCTCCAATCCCATCTCATGTACAGGCCGTTATTCCTGGTTCTAAATTGCATGTCACAGGGACCCAACACTGGAATTCTCTGTTTCAAGTCTGGTCTCTGAGCTCCTGGGAAGGAAAGCCTTCCTGGAAACTTGGGACCTAGAAGCAACAATCATAAAAATTTGATGAGGTTAGATGTGACCTAGGGGCCTCAGGAATGGTTCCATTTGCAGAGCCAAAGCATGTCACTATAACCCAAAATGTGAACCATGCAAGATTATGGGATGGGGTAGAGCATGACATGTATATTAATTTCCTAGGGCAATGTAAGAAATTGCTACCAACTTGGGGGCTTAGAACAATAGAAATGTACTCTCTCTTAGTTCTAGAATCCAGAAATTTGAATTTGAAGTGTCCTCCAACAGTCCTGGAAAATCTTTTCTTGCCTCTTCCAGTTCCTGGTATGCCTTGGTTTTCATGACCATGACTGTAATCTCTGACTCCTCCTCACATGACCCCCTCCTCTCTTTCCATGTATCTATCCTCCTTGTGACTCTTATAAGAATACTTGTCATTGATTTGGACTTAACCAGACAAGACAAGATGGTCTCATCTCAAGCTCCTTAATTATATCTTCAAAGATCCTTTTTCCAAATAAGGTCATGTTCACAGGTTCTGGAGATTAAGATGTGGATATATTTGCAGTGGAGAAGGGGGATATCATTAAGTCCCCTATAGTGCATTTGAAAGATGGGTCCCACTGGCTATTTGCCCCAAAATGCATCCAGGGTGAGCAAGGGACAGAGACCCAGGAGCCACCTCACTACTTCACTGCTCAGCCTCCCAAACTTCCTTTGTCCAATCCCATGTCATCCAATCTTTCGTCCCTCCTCTTACAAGAAGGATCTAAGTATGAGCTGTTGAGGTGCCCCGCTTGCCAGGCTCCCTGGTTGTTGCATCTGAACATGGGAAACATTTCCAGAAGCCCCAACCAGGTGGGTAGCCTTTTTTTAATACAGCCTTTCTCACCCAGAAGGGCAGACAAGGGTCTTACTATTTGTGGGGAGAGAAAGATACGTAATCGTGGAAATATTAATTCAAGCAAAAGATTCATTCTTTTCTTTTTTATGTACAAATTATGCAACGTAATTGTTTTACAATGATTAATATTTCAGGGCCTGAAAAAACACCATTTACAATGCAAATCTCCCTAGGGCTCCAGGAAGGTACCTGTAATCAGGGAGGGGATGGAGGCTGCCTGGAGGGAGTGAAGCCAGGATGGCACTGGTGGGAAAGGGTCGCAGGACAAACATTTGAATGCAGCATCCGAAGGTGCATGTGGGCAGGATGGCCTCCCTCTTGCTCCATCCTGCAAAGGTTTTAGAATGCTGAGCATGACCTTGGAGCTCAATGCCAATGTTTACACTTCTCCCTTCCCTTCCAGAGGCTTCCCTTGAAAGTCACTTTTAACCAAGAGAAAGGCACATGACTAGGTGGTGGGAAGATGGGAAATTGGAAAATAACAACATGGGAAAATGTGTCAAAAGTACCCATCTGTTCTAATCCATCCCCTCATTAATAACGTCACCTCCTCCCATCCAGAAAGAAAAAGCAGGAGGCCTCCCGCTGGGCTGTATCCCCCCCCCCCCCGCCCCCATCTCCTGGTGCCATCTCCATGTCCCTCGCTGGCTTGCATGATCTACTGCTTCGATGTCTTTGGATTCCTTAAACGTGTGATTAGCACACACTTTGCTCTTCGCATCCCATTCTGGTCTTTCCTAGTGCTCACCAGTGAGAAGCCCCCAAGCCTGGACACCAGTGTCCTTGTGAGAAGGTTGTTCCCACTAACTCAGCTTCCTGCACAGAAGGGCTCCTAATGCAGAATGAAAAAATCAACTAGTTCTGCATATGTACAAACAGCACAAATAACATCCCCAGGTAATACCCTCTGTCACTCTGGGACAGGATTTCTTCTTACCACCTTGCTTCCATTTCTTCCAATGTGTTATAAATGTATAAATTCAATAAGTGTGAAATTTTCTAGAGAGAGAGAGAGAGAGAAAATATTGTAGTATGGTCTATTATGATGCCGGATAGCTAATTTGTTACAACAGTATCACTACAATGTTACAACTTGTTTCCTTAGTAACATGTCAAAGTATATGGGAAAACATTTGGGGGTAATAAAATGTTCCCATTTGAATTTTGAATAAACTTTCACATGAGGTAAGGAAGTGGTATTCTAAAAATAACAGATCAAGCAATCAATTAATTTATTCAGTCATTCCAAGGAACTTTAAAGTATGAAAATATTGTACTCGCTGGAAATATGTTGGACTACCAGAATTGTCTGTGCTGGTCAGTTAAATTTTAAAGAATCACTTGGAAATTTTTTCCTGTTGAACACTCAGCAATGTATGGAAACAGCTCACCTGGGCATTCTGAAATGAAGAGAGTTTATTCTTAAGGGCCCAATAATCAAAAATAAATTACTCTCCTAGTGCCAGAATCCAGCAGCCCAGACTCCCAAATCATAATATTCTAGGGCAGTAGTTTTCAAACTTTATGGAGCATCAGAATACCCCAGAAGGCTTGTTAAAACACAGATTGCTGGGCTCCACCCCGCAGTGTTCCTGATTCAGTAGGACTGCAGTAGAACCCGGGAATTTGCATTTCTAACTAGTACCCAGGTAGTGCTAATGCATTTGATTCAGGGGCCCCTCATTGAAAGCCAGGCTCTTGGAGAAGCGTTCAGACAGTCACTCTGTTCCCACATACCTCGGCAATAAAAAAGTGATTTTTGTATCACCCTCACATGACCCGGAGGCTAAAGCCACATCTCAGAGATCATTTTTTTATGTGTCATTTATAAAAATGTTCAACAGATAGGTCTATTCTCTTAAAAAAGGAAGCGATATAGATGGGCACATAGGCATCGTACTTTCTGAAGAGTAAAACTGGAAGTTGGGGCCTTATCTGGAACATCAGGCCAAAATCACAGGTGTGAAGTAGAGATTCTGTTTTTTGTTATATTTTTTGTGGTGGAGTTGGGATGAACCCAAGGACTTGAGCATGCTAGGAAAGCGTGCTACCTCTGAGCTGCACCTCCAGCCCAAAGGACCCTGTTTTTTCCTCACCTCTATCCTTAGTCTCTTGCTGAGTGCAATTTCTGTAACACTTAGTGCTTCATAGGCAGCCGGACACTGAGTAGGAGCTCAGTAAAGGTCAACCAGATGTGCTCTACTCTTCAGGTAAGGTCATAGTCAGCAAGAACCTTGGTTTTGTGATGGGTTTTACTAAATGTATTCACAAAGTCATGGTGACAGGAAAATGCTTAAATCGCAGTCCTTGCCCTTTGGCTCCTGATATGATAATCCAGGTCTCCAATTTGACAGTCAGCTTATAAAGTGGAAAGTGCCCTGGGCTGGAGTCGGACATCTTGCTACTGGTCCTGAATTTTCACCTACTTGCCATTGACCTTGGGCTCTCCTTCCTCCCCAAGAGAGTTATACTAGTGTTCTCTGAGAACCTCTTCCAGCTCCAGTCTTGCAGGAACCAACCCTGAGCCTATGCTTGTGGGTTTTGTTTGTTTGTTTTTCTTTTTCTGCCCTTTAGTTTGAGGTAAAGGAAATTCCCAAATTATGGTTTTGCATCTTGCGAAGGATCGCTTCCCACGGCTAATTTCTCAACTTCAGTTTTCCTTCCTCCAGAAGCTTGCTGTGTCCACATTTCAATTAATTGCCATTGGCACACACCCGACTCCAAATATTTGTGCAGTTCCCGAGAAAGCCTCATTCAGCTAAGTACCTGATCACGTCAACCTGCTCTCTGGTTCCAACATCTCAGAATATCCAAGCAAGGAAATATGCAAATGCCAAAGTCACCCAGAGAGAATTCATCAGGGGAGGCAGTCACTGGAGGCAGGGAGAGAGGCTCAGATGAAAGATATTATCGCTTGCAGGAGACGAAGGAAATTGGGGTGGGGGAGGGGGAGAAGTGGAGAATCTGAGGGCTGGAAATGCTCACACCTTCGGCACAGGATGCTATCTCCTCAGAGAAAGGCCAAGCAGACAGCCAAGTTCCAAGCATGCCGTGGAGGCAGGGTTCAGCTTAGGAGCAGGCAGAAAAGGGAGTACGATTAGAGAGGCCAATAAATTCAGCCCTAACTCCTACCTTTGGAGTCACTCTTCTGTGTGTTTTATAACACTGTGGAAAGGTTGGGATATACTGCTCAGAAACAAAAGTGGTATGCAAAATTATATAAACATAGGATCTCAAATGCATATCAAAAAGGAGGGGAATATGCCAACACTGACGTGCCTCTAGGTGCAGAGGTCATCAAAAGAACAGACCCCTGGGAATGGGAAAGCCAGTAGAATGAACTAGACATAACTTGCCTATGTTCATATATGAATACACGACCGTGAAACTCCACATCATGTACAGCCACAAGAATGGGAAGTTATACTCCATGTATGTATGTTATGTCAAATACATTCTACTGTTATGTAGACAAAGAACAAATAAAATTTTTTTTAAAAAAGGACTGTCCCCTGCTTTAAATTTTTCTTTACTTTCCAACTTTTCTATAATTAATATGTGCTATTGTACAAATCTTAAGGTTAAAGCTCCATCTTTCAAGGTTTCATTTTTTGTAAAAATGTTTTTAGTTGTAGATGGATACAATACCTTTATTTTATTTATTTTACTTATTTATGTGGTGCTGAGGATCAAACCCAGTGCCCCACGCATGCAAGGCAAGTGCTCTACCACTGAGCCACAACCCTAGCCCAAGAGTTCATTTTTAGTTTTTTTTTTTGGTTTGTTTTTACAAAAAACAAATGTGTGTGTGTGTGTGTGTGTGTGTGTGTGTGTGTGCGCGCGCGCGAGCGCGCTTTGAAAGCAAGCCACTAATCTTTCAAAAGCTCCTGGGAAATGGAAATCTCTTACCTGAAAGAGACTATTAATAGTCACACACAGTTTAGTTTGTCACCTTGGTTGACTCTCATCTTAGAAAGTTAGACCAGGGGCCAACTATCTTACTTCATTCATTTTGCACCTCTGGAGATTTAGAGCTGAGCTAGGCACAGGATGGGTACCAGATGTTTACTGAATTGTTTTAAAAGTAGAGGAGACCACAGACCAGAAAAAATGGAGCCCAGGATATTCTTTGGAAGAACAAGAGTAGTTGGGAAAGGTTTAGGATAGGGTGAGCCCCATGGATGATGTACTATGAGAGCTGTAGAAGAGATCAACCTTAGAGTCTTAAGCCTAGGCCTGGGATGGAGTCAAAATGGGGTGGATGTGGGGATAGGGGATGTCTAAGGCCTGGGCTCTCCCCCTGCACAGTTTCACCATCAGCCAGCTATGCCTCACAGGCGCATGGGTCAACCACATGAGGAACTCTCCTGTTGAGGTCAGGTTTTGGAGTCACTCCATTTGTGAAAACACCAAAAGCAAAATGGATGTTAAACAAAGGAAAATACAAGGAGCTCCTTCAAAGTTGGTGAGGTCTGCTGCACTTGTACTCATGACATTGTACCAGAGATCCTCAGGGAAATGTCAGTAGCTTTAAAGTTTGGGCAGGACCTCACCATGAGACTGGGGAAGATAAGGAAGAAACAGCACAGCCAAGAAATCTAAGGACTTTGACAAAACCTAGTGACATAATGTAGTCTGCCTAATTGCCACCACACATGTACCCAAGGGAAATGACTTATGTCAAGCAAATGGAAAAAGTGCTTCCGTGATTTTCTCATTTGGGGCAAGCCGCTTACACATATAATTATACTTACTCATTTAATAAATATTTATTGAGTGCCTACCATGTGTTAGGAGCTAAAAATTGGTAATGAATAAAGAAATCCTGCCAGCTCTTGAGGAATATGTGAGCTGGAAGGAACATAATTCACCATCTAGCTGAACAGCTGCCTTTTGTGGATCAAGAGATCACAGGGCAGAGGGGAAGCACTCGGGCACTGTCTCTACCAGGAGGTTACACCTCGCAACTTCCCAGGGTTTTCAATGTCCCTTGCTTCTGCTTAACCATGAAGGCTTGCTAAAATAACACTTCATCTCTGTGAAACTTTTTCTATGCCTTCCTTTGGATTCCCACAGCCCTCTTCACCTTTGTGACATTTGTGACAGTATGCCTTGAACTTTGGTGAGTATTCATCTGTCTCCTCCATTCAATTCTGCTGAAGACAGAGCTGACCTCTCATTCACCACTATAGTCTCAGCGCCCAGCACAGCTGAAGGGGAGATACCAATTATGAAGCAGCTACCTAACTCTGGACACTGCTAAATGCTTTGTACACCATTTAGTCTCCATTGGACTTTCTCAAGTGGATTCTACTTTGTTTGCCTTAAAGATGAAGAAACAGAGGTTCAGAGAAGTTAAGAGTCTCAAGTGGAAAAGCGAAGGTTCAGCCATTTCTATGCAGCTCCAAAATCCCTCTCTTTCTGCTATATATTACTGTAAGCTCAGTCAAACTCCATGAGGCCAAGGACGGTGTCTGTCAGTCACTGTAGCACTAGCACATAGCACAGTGTCTAACCCTGTGATGGTCTACAGTGATACAGACCCACCCAGGTTCAGTGTGGGTGGGTACTGCATGAGCATGAACACCAGGAGGCAGGGGCCACTGGGGGTCATCTTGGAGTTTGTCTGTAACAGAGGGACACACACAGGAACCATTTCAATGGTTCTTGCCATCATGGTAGCCTAATAATATTCAAGGGCAGAGGTCAAAGCAAGCACACAGAAACTTAAAACAAGTAAGCAGAGCAAGCCCCAAGAGGAGAACACAACAGTTGCCTGGAGATGACATACAAAGCCAAGCCACATAGATCAACCCAGGAAGACAGGTAGAAGCTGGGAACCAGGGATGGGCCAGGCGGAGGAGGCTGGGACTGCATCAGTATCGGAGCGTGGAGACACCTTTAGTGCTTCATTTTCCCACCAGGTCACAGCCAGATCCCATCCCCACCTCCCTCCAACCCCCCACCCTCTGGACTTGCCTCAGCCTCGAAAAGCAGATCCTGATTTTCAGAGGCTTAAAAGAGAAAACCTGAGAAGGCTCAATAGATCCACATTTTTTTTTTTTTTTTTTTTGTCTCCTTCACTGTGTTCCAGCCAAGAAATGACTCCATGGAGAACATCGCAGAGACGGGCGCAAACATGGGGATTTTTCCACTGGGTTCCTTCAATTGTTGGTGTTAGCATTTGTAACAAGGAAGGAAAAAATCTCCCTCTCCATGGACTTGCTTTCTTGTGGTGCATGCTGAGAACTAGGTGCTCATTGATCCCTCTGAGAACCTCAGAACCAGTCCAGAGTCGGTGTCTCGCCCTGGGTCATAGGGATCTCACAGACGAGACTGTGATGCACTTCTGCGTTTGCTCCTCTAGGGCCTGACACTGTGTTCAGCGAAAAGACACAACAAGGATTTTGAGAAATAAAACGTTTAAGCACAGTACTCCTCCACCCACCCCAAAATTCCTGACACCCTTTTTGATGTCTTTAAAAATACTGTCTTCTAATATATGTGTTTGTGTTGTGACCTACCTCAAATCCTTTTTGTAGGAAGGCAGGGAATAAATGAATAAATAAACAAATAAATGAATAACGGATTCCCTCCTGCCTGAGGGTGCTTGTGCAGGATTTTGTCAGCTCTGCTTCCAGAATATCCACCCTAACAGACACGGAGCAAGGAAACAACAGTTTGGGGGCTCAGCAGGTTCCTTTTCTTTTTCTTCCCTTTTTTTTTTTTTAACCTAGATAAGCTTGGGTGCCTCAAGTAAATTCCCCTTTGATTGGTATGTTTCATCAGTTGAACTCTAATTGGTGCAAACAGGTAATTTGGAGATTACAAGATTTATTCTTCTATAACAGTGATTACTGATTGCTAATGATAGTGCTGATTTTTAGGTGTTTAAAACCTTGACAGTTACAATACTCATGTGATTTACTACAGTGTCTTAGAGACAGCCTTCCCCCGATCCCTGAGGACAGAAGCTGTGTCCTCCCTGAGCTCTGCCCAGAACCCCATGGGGGTGTGTGTGTGTGTATATGTGCTTATTAATATTAATAATAATAACCACAAGGCTATCAAGCATTCATCCAGAGCACTGAGTCATACAATCTGCTTGCAATTTCATGGATTTTAAAATGTATACCTTCTCTCACCAATGCCTAATTCAACAGAACATTAGAAATAATTGGCCTTAAAGGCACATCATAAAAGGACCGAGTCGTAAACTCTCCTCCCTGACATCTGGAGAGATTCTTGTTTGTAAGCCTTGAGAAGAGCTAGAACTAACTACGTAGTGGCTGCCTTGCCACCACCCCAGGGGAAAGAGCTTAACAAAGCCACCCTGGCCTGCTGCCAGCTCAGCAGCCAGGCACTGCCTTTGGGCGCCTTCCCTGGTGATCCCCTGCGAGCAGGCCAGGCACGGACATGTCAACACACCCGTATGTGAAGTGAATGGAAAGTGGCAATGCCCAGACAGGAAAGCTGCCTCCACCCAGGGCGCCTGGGTGTGGGCGTCCCGTCCTACCAGGACTGAGCTTGGCCCACGAGTGCACTTGCCAGTAAGGAGGGCACAGACGATAAACCCAGGCCACCTCAGTCAGGCATGGGCACCGATGACCACCCGGTCACACCCTGTACCCAGAACACAATAGCGACTCCCCCTAACCCAAGTACCTATTTAAATTTCTTTTCTGTTAAGCTGTTCAGTGAATAATAACAGAACTCTCACCTCCCATTTCCTGCCTCTAACCCTGTGCCAAGCTGTTGGCTGTGTGCGGAGCTGCACCTGGGAGACCTTCTTATCAGGCAGGGTCCAGCTCAGGGCCACTTCCTTCCCCAGGCCTCCCCTTCTTCTCCCTTCCATCTTAAGCCACGTGCCTCTCCTCTTCCTCCCCTGGGACTCTATGCACACTTGCAGGTGGGGGGTACCCTTTCTCTGCATGGGGCCACTTATGGGGCATATGGGTGCTTTCTCTAGTTTGTAAGCATCAGAACTGAGCCCTCAGGGTGCCCCCACCTGGCTCAACACCCCACCTTGCTTGCATGTCACCTGTGACAGCAGATCTGCTTTTGCTCATTCCAAAGCTTTCCTCCAGGTTTGTGGAGTCACCTAGGACCAAGGCACCCCTGAAGACATCTCTTTGACCCTCTCATTTCAGGGACAAAGAAACCAAGGCTAGAATGGGTGAAATGGGTAAGGTTTGTGGTAAGGGGCAGTGTCAGAAGGCTTTCTAGCTATGGAGGTCTAAGATTAAAGAGTATCCCAGCACCTGCAAGGATAAAAGACAGATGGTCCTCAGTTTACGATGGTTCAACTTATGATTTTTTGGCTTTATGTTGGTGTAAAAGTAGTACACATTCAGCAGAAACTACCTCCAATTCTGAATTTCAGTATTCTCCCAGGCTAGGGTTAGGCAGTGTGATACTCTCTTGAGATGCCAGGTAGCAGCATCGAGCACAGCTCCCAGCCAGCCACGCCATCTCAAGGGGAAACGTGTGTGTGTGTGTGTGTGTGTGTGTGTGTGTGTGTGTGGCTGATCTGTGGTGCTTGGTAGATTTAGTGTATTAAGTCCTATTCAACTTAAGATATGTTGAGCTTCTGATGGATTTATTGGCATGTGATCCCATCGAAAGCTGAGGAACACCTGTACTCTTAGAACTTTTGCTCTCAGAAAAGAGCACATCTCATGATTAAACCCAAGGCCTGTGGCCACCAGATTGTGTGGTATGTACACAACCCCCTACCCTTCTGCTTCCCACACACAGGGCCACATGGGAATTGCCATACCTTTCCCTTATGTAGCTCTTTGCAATACTCAAAGGATTTTCAAATATGTAATTTGATCTTTACAACAATTTTAATGGGCTTATTACTCCCATTTTACCTAGAAGAAAATTTGGGTGAAATGATTTGTCCAAGGTCACACAACAGCAGTATACAGAGCTGGACCTTGAACCTAAGCTTTGATTTCAAGCCCAGTGTCTGAGCTCTTGGTCTCGAAGCTGCCTCTGCCAGCCACACTCCATGGAGACAAAGCTCCAGCTCGCTTTGACCCATCACTTCAGGAGTCATTCTACCTTCCTCATGTACTACCAGAATGTTCCTGCTTCTAAGACTCTCTAAAAGGGTAGATGCATGAGGCTTTCTGGGTGTCAGCTAGACATAGAGGGAGGCTATCTCTGGTTTGGCTTCCATGACACCAATACCTTGCCCTCTTAGATTGAATTCCAGTCTGCTGCAATGTTTCTTTTTTCCCTGAAAAAATGGAAAAGTTGGCTCTTTCTGGGTGGTCCTCCTATCACTATCAAAGTGAGGTCATAATGAAACTCATCTGCTTCTGAGACAGAAGGGAAATGAGGATTCACTTGGCTCACCTCCTGCACCTGGCCCGTCCCTTTCCCCTGGAGGGGGAAGAAACTCAGTGGTGTGGCTCTGATTGACTCCTTCAGCTTTTGCTACCAGGGCATCACAATTTGGAAGTAAAAAGAGAAATAAATCCAGCTGCCACCAGCTGGAGTGGCTCTCAATACGAGTTGACACTGGCAGCCTCCCAAGACTCTTCAAACAGGTCTACCACACTGGCATTCTCTGAGTTTTCCTTCTAGGATCAAAGAGGCACTGGCAACGTACTAATCCCACAGAGCTGGGGTGAGACCTGAGAGGAGATGAGGCCAAATGATCTCCCCTTCTCCCTCTCCTAAGAGGAGCTCTGGCCCCAACTGCTCCATGTTGACTTTGGCAACTTCATTGTGCTCTATGTGGTCATTACGTAAGGCTAAGGTATGTCCCTCTTACTTTCTCTTCCTAAAGAATTTCTAAAATAGCAGACAAAATGTTTTCCAGAGAATATGGAGACAAAATAAAAAATGATCACAGATCATCATTCACTAGAAAGTTCCTCAGGCCATTGCTTCCCTGTAGTATTAAAACTCGCAGCATTACATTTCATCTCCCAGCCCTTGCCTGACACCCCAACACGGAGGCTTGGCATAAACAGCAGCACCCCAACATGATTTTGAGCAATTCCCAATCGCGCGCACACCCAGAGTTTTGCTTAACTAGACTATGAATCATCATTTCACATTCATTATCAGCCATCTCCAATTATCCTGGCAGAAGCCAAGACTATGGTCTGATGGTGAGAGACTAAGATCATCCTGAAGGTGAGGGTTGGGTTTGTGGATTTCAGGTGAGAACCCAGTGAATCTTCCCAGGTGAGCAGCTGGGCATTGGCCCAATGAGCTCGTCTCTGTCTCTGTGTGGCCTTGGATATTCAAGAGCTCAGCTGCCAGGGACAGACTCCAATCTCCACCATCCTGGTGGCATAGAAAATTGGAGAGGGCAACGAGCCAGATGACTTCATGAGTCTCTTCCACCTCTCCTGCAGCTGCTCCTTGCTGTGACATCATAACAGTGGAAGTGGGTGGGCCCTGCAGCTTATTCAGTTTGAGGAAAAGACTCTAGGCCGGGCGTCCTCTTGTTCTCCTTCTCCTCCTCCCATCCTCTTCTCAAACACCCACAAGCCAGGACTAGGGCAGTGACACCCATCCTTTTTCTCCAAAGGAAAGAGGCAAGACCAGTGGTCCACAAGGGCACCTTGAAGAGTAAAGTATGTCCTCCTTGCATCAGGAAAAAGGAGCAGCCCTGGTGAGGACACACCTTGGCAGAGAAGAGACACTCAGATTGTAGATGCGCTATCTCCTCCAGCATCGAATGGCACTGGTGGGTACAGGCCCCAAACTGCAGACTCAAGGCCATGGCAAACCCTCCCGACACTCAGGGAGCTTACCAACAAAGCTGCCAATGAAACCATTCAGAGAGCCCTTCTTGAGAGTCTGGGGCCCAAGGAAGAGAGTCCTGGTTCCAAACACTCTTGCCTTCTTCAATCTCAAAAGAAAAATCGGGCACACTCCTACAGTCAACCAGAGATCCTCCTGGTTGGTCTTCTGAGCAGACTGCAGACCTCCCACAGGACTGCAACCCACAGAGTACCTTAGAGAGGTGCCCACCCATGCTCGATGCCTTCCTCACCTTGTTGTACCCCTTTCTACCATTTCTACTTGCTCAGCCATTCAACTCCAGCAGGAAGATTCTGTTGACAGTGTCGTGGAGGTCATAAGGAGAAAGCCCATGCATGATTTCCTATGGTTGCCACAACAGATGACTCTCTTTTCTAGAGGCTAGAAGTTAGAAATCAAGGTGTCAGCAGGACCATGTTTCCCCTGAAGACTCCATGGGAGAATCTTTCTTGCCTATTCCTAGCTTCTGCTGGCTCCTTGGCAACCCTTAGTTTTCCTTGGCTTGTAACAGCATCATCTAATCTCTGCCTCCATCACCTCCTGGCCTTCGTCCCTGTATGTTTACGTGGCCTGATAAGCATACCAGTCATTGGAGTTAGGGCACACCCCAACCAAGTATGACCTCATCTTAACTTCAAATTGTATCTGCAAAGATGCTATTTCCATGGGTCACATTCTGAGGTTGGAAGGGGACATGAATTTTAGAAGGACATTATTTAACCCACCACAGTTAATCCAACTTGAGGAGCCTATCACATCCAGCCTCTCAGACTTGAGTAGAAGCCCAAGGTGTATCTGGGTACAGAACATGTTGATAGGAACTTGATGATCCTCAAACTAAAGCATTCCTTCCAGGCAGATAACCATGTTGCCTCTGGAATGATATCATCATTTCAGAATATATTAATGCTCATAACCTCACTTGATCTTCATAGTACCCCAAAGAAATAGAACCCTATTTGAACCCAAAGAAATAGGGAGAGCAAGTAGTGCTAACTTCAAAATACAGAAGAAAAAAAAAAAAAAAACACTGAATTTCACAGAGATGAAACAGCTTGCCTCAGGCCATCTTGTTGGTTAGAAACTGAACTGGGCAGAATTGGGATTAAGATCGGGGTCTCCTCCTGCTGTACATGCACCCCCATCCATTTACCATCATAACCTGTGTTTAAGTAAGATCAGGAGAGAAGAAGCGACCCCTCTAAAAGGAAAAGCTTCACTACGAATCTAGAGTTTCAAAAGTCCTAGCTATTTGGTTAGAGAGTCAGCACTGAATTCATTTCTATAATAGACAGGAGGGTGATAAGGATTAATTAGATGCAGCCTCTGTTCTCAGGGAGTTTCCAGAACACCTAACACACATGATAAAATTTTATACACAAGATAGTGGAAGCATGAAGAAGTAAAGTGGGGAACATGGAGCAATGGCCGGTGGCAACAGGTAAAGACAAACTGAAAGTCTTCAAGAAGCAGATAGCCTGTAATCCCAGCAGCTCTGGAGGCTGAGACAGGAGGATTGCAATTCAAAGCCAGCCTCAGCAACCTAGCGAGGCCCTAAACAACTTAGTGAGATCCTGTCTCAAAAAAATAAAAAGGGCTGGGGATGTGGCTCAGTGATTAAGTGCCCCTGAGTTCAATCTCCAGTACCAAAAAAAAAAAAAAAAAAAGCAAATAGCATTGGGAGACAGTTTCTGCAAAGGTATTAATGGTCCTGGAACAGAAAAAAAAATTAAAAACTAGTATGCAGACACTTGAAAACATGAATATGAACCCTCTATTAGGTAATGAATTGTTATTAATTTTAAATATCCAGAATTTGACCAATGCATCATGGAAATTTTTTAAATGTTCCCTGGGGATGTTTTACTGACATCTTTATGGGTAAAGGATATTGAAGTCTATAATTTTACTCTCAAATGGTTAAGCAAATAATAATGATAATATATGTATAAAAATGCATACACATACATCTACAAAGAGAGAAGGTGAAAAAGAAGTAAATGTGGCAGAATGTTAACTGGTGAAAGCAGTTGAAGGAGTTCTGTTATTGCAAATTTCTGTACATTTAAATTTTTTTTCAAAATGAATAGTTGAAATAGAACAGGAAATAGACAATAGAATAGAATAGTTGAAATACAACAAATATGGACAGGAATGAGTCATTTAAGAAATAAAAAGGACTAAAAAATTGTTGGATTAAGATGTGACTAAATATTCCTGCTACCCATCAAGAAAGGAACAAAAGGACAAACAGAACACTCAAGTGGCAATTATTGGGAAAAGGGAAACTGTTTCATCTAAAAAAAAATGACTTGGAGTTCAAGGTTGAGGAGAAGGGGCGGGGCAATGACCTGCAGGAGGAGCCACCGCGGAGAAGCCTGGCCATCCTGGGCATGGGCTGGGTGGTGCGACTCCTACAGGGAGAACCAGAGAAAGAGCCAAAGCTAAAAAGGTTAGCCAGGACAAGATCATAGCAGAACTTGCCAGCCACAGTGAGAAGTTAAAACCCATCTCACAGGCAATCAGGAGTCACTGAAGAAAGTCAAGCAGGAGAGGGACCGGGATGCCCACGTGGAGAGGGCAGCTGTGGGTTGGAGCAGAGCTGGGATCATTTGTGAGACGTGTTGCAAGTCATTTATCATGGATCACAGTTAAAGACTGAAAAGGATGTACTTATTTTAATACATTAGAGTGCATTCAAGGTTATGCTCATGATAGCAGCACATCGGTCCACCCGCATTCTAATTGCCTGATTGTATTTCGGGTGTTTACACAGCAAGTGTACCCAGCGAGCCAACATCTCCCCACCTGTGCATCTCCGCCAGGGAACGTTTAAGAACCACTGGGCAAAATGGACGGGAAGACAGGGAAGTGTGGTCAGCCAGAGCCCTGGAAAGAAAAATCCAGGAAAGGAATGTGAAGGATTTAAGACCAATGGTTTTCAAGTATTGAACCATTGAATGCTCTTTGAACCGTATGAAAAAAACAGATAAAGCGCAGTCGCTGTGGGATCGGGAACAGGATGCCCACAGTTCTCGCTGCTCAACACCCATTTCCTTTCCAACCTCAGAAACTCCTGAGAGGACTCCAGTAACACAGTTCAAAAGCTACCAGCCTAGACTGAGGGGGTCAGCGTAGTGATGAGAACCCAGAGAGATGGTGAAACAATAGGAAGAGAGGGTGGGAAAAGTAACCTAAGTAATGGAAAGCTACTAGGTCGGTGGCTAGAATTCCAGGTTTCTGGATGGGACTGTGAAGGTGAGAATGGAGACAGCAGGCTTTGGAGAAGGATGAAGATACCCATGTGCTCAGATGGAGGTCCAGGTGGGCCATGTATCCAACAGGCAAGGGGATAACTGGTTCTGGAAAACAAACTGAGGATTCATCAGCAATTTGTGGTAACTGAGTCAAAGGAAAAGAAAAAAATTTCAGGAAAAGAAACGATATAATTAAGAGGAGAGGACCTAAGACAGGATCCTGGTTGATACCAACATTCAAGGTTAGCAACAGAGCTAGGAAAATAAGCAGGTTCATAGCTATCCTTGATGCTAAAAGAGGAGAAAGGAGAAAAGGAATGATCATCCTACCTTCTCTATGTTCCAAGACACTGTAGTCACAGTCAACAGTCTAAGAATCATCATCAGGAATAATGTGTAAAGAGCAGAAGACCCACCTGTTTCTTCATTTTAGCAGGACTCAGGGAGAGGGATTTCCCTCTTCATAAATACATTATCCCATGCTTAACAGGGCCCCTGGAATATAAGGGCTTTATAAATATTTGTTGAGTGAGTGAACTAATTAATGGATTTTTAAGAACTATTTGAAGAAAGCATTATAATAGCTTTAAATACTGAGCAGAACGATTGCAAGGATCAGGATAAGCTTGAGGACCATCTGGAATGTTCCCCAGGGGAAGAAATATACCAAATTGTGTGTTGACTCCCAGAAGACCCAACAGCCTTGTCATAGTCCACACAGGGTAAGATTTAAGGAGGAAAAACAGAAACAAAAGGAAGACAGCCCAAGCAGGCCTTGAGCTCAGGAGCACAGGTGGACAAAACTGTGTGGAATGGAGCCAAGAGCCAAGAGGAAATGGAAATTACTGGATGTACTTAAGAAAACCTCAAGTCATCAAAACAGAAATTCTGCATTATTGAAACTCTATTTGAGAAGGAAGACAGACATCCCCGGAAGGAGTCCTGGGCAATACCAAATCAGCAGCATGGCCACCTTTCTCCTAGAAATTGGCTTATTTTTAGTCTTTTTCCTGATCCAATACGCAAAATCTAAGCTCCAGCAACATTTCTTCTTCCAAACAACTCAACATAGCAGAAGAAGCTCTAGGACCACGGAGGGCAAAGCCCCCTTAAGGGAAAAGGAGTTCAAAGCTTTCCTTGGCTAGTGCTCAAGACCAGGAAAAGTGCCCCCTACTGAGCAGAAGCTCTTTTGCTCTTAAAAAGGAAGCCACCAACTGACCTTTTATATTGCTATAAAAAAATAGAAATTCACGTTTTAATTATCTAGATAGAATCTTATGCATAATCCAAAAGGGTAAGGGCAGAATTAAGGCAGGGTCCTACTCAGAAAGACATGGGATTCTGATTTCAACAGATAAGTAAAATGGTGACCAAGAACACAGAGCCAAGCAGTTGTTGACCCAGCCTCCACCCTGAAAATGAAGCTAGATGAAGGACTAGTGGGAGCTACCAAAAGAAGGCATTCTCCCCTCTGATATGGACTGAATGGAACACTGATCATTCCTTTGGCCACACGTCTTTAGAGGCTTCTGGGCACAGTGTGTTGAAAGTTGTTCTTTCCAACGCAACTTCCAAATGGTCTCAGCATGAATCTGAGCATTCTGATCACACATTTCTTGGCTTCTTTTCAGTGTTTTATCACTTCACTTAGTTTTAGAAAGTGCTCTCCCCTCCCCCAGTGGACGGGAAAGACTCAACTCCATGTAGATGAGAACTCACAGAGCAAAGTGACCTCCAAGTTCCTGAGGCAGGAGGGGTGCACAACTGACTCAAAGGGGGAAAGGGAGGAAAATGAGACCCGGAGAGGGATGATCTGGAAGGACATTAAATGTGCTAAATGTGGCTCTCTCTAGGACAAAGAATGTTTCAACTTTCCCTTTGGTTAATCTACATTTTCCACTTTGCAATGAAAAACTACACCACATTAGTATTATTAATGTAACATATTTATGTTAACATTAATAATTAGGATTATTAATAATTATAAGATAATTATTAATGTTAACATTCAATAAAATGTTATTTTTAAATAGTGATAAATGTAATAAAATTATGAAAAATTCAAATTAATAAGACCTAAATGTCCTGAGGTAAGATTTATAACATGTTTAAAAACATTTTTTTTCCTATTATGGTAAAATACCCATGACATAAAATTACCATGTTGATCACTTTTATGCAGGGACACTAAGTACGTTTCCAATGCTGTGCAACCATCACCCCTCCCTATCTCTAGAAATGTTACATCAGCAAACAAAAATTCTATGCCTATTCCTCTCTTCTCTTGCCCCTTGTAAGCTGTGTTCTACTTTCTGTCCCTATGAATTTGTTCATTCTAAGTATCCTATGTAAGTAAAATCACACAGTATTTGTCCTTTTGTGGCTTGTCTCACTTAGCATATGTTTTCAGGATGTATCTATATTATTGTAACATGTCTCAGAATATCATACCCTTTGAAAGCTGAATAATATTCCTTTGTGTGTATATTCCACATTTCGTTTATCCATTCATCTGTTGATGGACACTTGGGTTGCTCCCACCTTTTGGATATTGTGAATAATGCAACTATAAACACTGATGTGCAAGTGTCTGTGTGACTCCCTGCTTTGGGTTCTTTTGATTATATATCTAGAAGTGGAATTTCTGGATCATTCAGTATTTGACTTTTTGAGGAAATTTCATGGTGTTTTCCACAGGGGCTTCACCATTTTATATTTCCACCAGCAATGCACTAGGGTTCCAATTTCTCCACATCTTTGATGATACTTAAAATTTTCTTTCTTTTTTTTATAGCTATCCCAATGAGTGTGCAGTAGAACTTTTTTAGGTGTTTGATGTGTATCTCCCTAATGACTAATGAGAATGAGCATTTTTCATGTAATTTTGACCATCTGTACATCTTCTGTGGAGAAATTTCTATTCAAATCCTTTGTCCATTTTTTAATTGGGTCATTTTATTGTTGTTGAGTTCTTTATATACTCTAGATATTAATCCCTTATCCGATATATGTTTTGCAAATATTTTCTCCCATTCTGGTTATCTTTTCACTTTCTCGATAGTGTCCTTTGATAAACAAAAGTTTTTCAATTTGATAAAGTCTAATTTTTCTAATCATTCATTGCTGTATCTTTGGGGTCATATCCAAGAAATCAGCACCCAATCCAATGTAATAAGGGTTTTTTCCTCCCCCCCCCAAGAGTTTTATAGTTTTAGTTCTTAAGTTTGGGGTTTTCATTCATTTTCAGTTGATTTTTTAATATTTATTTTTCAGTTGTAGGTGGACACAATATCTTTATTTTATTTTTATGTGGTGCTGAGGATCGAACCCAGTGCCTCCGCATGCTAGGCGAACACTCTACCACTGAGCCATAACCACGGCCCCTTCGGTTGATTTTTATATGTGGTATATGGTTAGGATCCAACTTCATTCTTTTGTATATAGATATCTAATATAAAATATTCAAAATTGTGTGTTGAAAAGACTGTCTTCTTCCCTGTGCATGGTGTTTGCACCAGATTGAAAATCTTACAGGATTTTGACATTGTGAAAGACAAGAGATTTAGTGCCACTAAATGCGAAAAATAAAATGGCTACACTTTACACTTACATAAGAGAGGAGCCAGGTGCAGTGGTACACACTTGTAATCTCAGTGGCTTGGGAGGCTAAGGCAGGAGGATCTCAAGTTCAAAGCCAGCCTCAGCAACTTAGAGAAGCCCTGTCTTGAACTAGAAAAATTAAAAGGACTGGGCATATAGTTCAGTGGTTAAGTTCAATACTGGTACAGAGAGGGGGCGAGGAGGGAGGGGAAAATTAGCAACTCTCTATTTATATAGTGCTTCAATATATGACATGGTAGTTTTGTATGAATAAGACAGTTTGAGGGTTTGGGAGTTGAGCTGTCTAGGTTTGAATCCTGGCTCCAAGGCTTACTAGCCATATAACCTCAGACAAGTCACTTAACCTTTTGAAGCCTCAGCTCCCTCATCTGTAAAACAGGGGCAATACTACCTACCTCAAAACAGAGTGTTATGAGGATTAAATGAGAAAATTCACATAAAGCACTGAACACATTTCCCAGTGCATAGTAACTGCAGGGTTCGTGATGGCCATTGCAGTCATTATCATCATTATTACCATCATATCATGGAGTGGTTTATATCCCATTATTTCTAGGATTCCCACATTAACCCTGTGCCATCAATGGGGCGATGATAATAGTCTCATTACAGAGATAAGTAACATTGGGCAGGGGTCGTATTTCACTGGACCAAGGCCCCGTGGCAAGGAACTAACATAACAAAGTGTGTGTTTCCCCACCCTCAGTAAAGGGACAATATCCAAAAGAAGGCGACTTTTACACGGAGACTTGGCTCCTGGGCCAATGTTCCTTTTTCTGAGAAACTTACTGTCATCACTTATCCTAAAATAGGTTTTCTGTTCTTGACATTTAACAAAGAGGGAAACGACGGAGCAGAGAGGGTCAGAGTGCCATGCAGGGTCCCAGAAATCAGCATAAGGCCAGAAGCAAACACCAGGTGTCCCTTTCAGAGCCCAATTTCACAGAATGAGAAGGAACTAGTGCAGGCTCATCAGAACATTTCTTCAGTAATTACCAAAGTCCTCAGCGTGCAATAGCAAGTACATGTAACACCACCTCCTGGCCGCACAGACTGAGGACGTTGTGGAGGTGCAGCAGGAAGCCTCCTGCCTCTCCATCTTCATCTTCGGAAAAGAACGAGAGTTGAGTAAAGACTGCTGCTTACATTCATTAAGGAGATGGTTACACACTCTGTACAAAGACAGTTATTCAGTGCTCACCATAATTGAGACAAGATGTGTTAGGGAATGTGCAGATTAAAAGATAACCGTCTCCAAGAACTTTCTCAAAAGAGAAGGGAAAATGAAAATAAGAACTACAATTTCAGGCAGGCGGTGCTAAGTGCTTGAAGCAGTTTTCTGGTGAAACTTCTGACAACAAAGGCCAGGTCCTTAAGCTCCTCCAATACAAGGTCCTCTTGGTTACTTCTCACCAAAACCCTGCCTGGTGGAGTCAGCCTCCCTAGACTGAGTCCTCAGTATGCAAAGCCTCTTCCATATCTTCAGGCTCTCAAAGGGAAACACAGCCTTCCTGATGTAATAATGGGAAGGATGGCAAAGCTATAAATTTATTTGGATTTACGATCTGGCTCTCTCCCTCACCTCCATCTGTGCCAAGCCATCCGGGACGCTCCTGATTAATCATCTGTGGAAAAAGTACATTACTGCAAGGTGCACGCTCGCTCTCAAGTGCTTTCAACGAGACCCTGGGAAGCTAGCGAGAGGCTTTCAGGAAAGAGCTGCTCAGAGGGCAGCAAATATTTGGCCTTGTCTGTACTTCTCTGCTGTCTAAAACTAGAGTGGGAATAAATGCCTTCAGGATCAGGGAAAATAGAAAAGAGATACAGGCTGCCTCCAAAGCCTGGAAGCCTCGGTGTGGAGCCTCGGTGTGAGGCTATCCGCCACACCACCTGAACAGGTGATTCTGGGGAGCAGCTGAGAGGCTTCAACCGGCCGCCAGAGGCAGCAGTGTGAAGGAGTGAGTAGAAAAGAGGCAGGCTTTGGAGAAAGACCTGTTCAAATTCTGGTTTTGCCACTTAGTGTGTGAACCTGACCAAGGTCTCTGAGTTTCAGTTTTCTTTCCAGAAGGAAAAAGGAGAGAGGTCCTGTTATCTAGAGTGGGCATAGCAGTGAGCTTCTAAAATAGTTCCCCAGGACCCTTCCTCTGGAATTCATGCAATACAGCAGTCATGATGGGCTGAGGCCTCTGAGGCTAGATTGAAAGACTAGGACTTCCATCTTGCTTGCTCTCTTTGTCTGGCTCTTTTTCCTTGTGCTCTGTTCAAACAGGCTATCTTGCTGTGAGCTGCCCTGTGGAGAGGCCCACATAGGAAGGAATGGAGCACAATCTCCAGCTAAAAGCCAGTGAGGAACCAAGGCCTGAGGCCCGACAGCCCACAGAGAACTGAATCCTGACCACAACACTGCGAGGCAGCTCAGGAGCAGAGTCCCAGGAGTCAAGCCTTAAGATAACTGAAGCCTAGTCAATGCCTTGGGTTGGTTTAAGAGACACCCTGAGGCCGAGGACCCAGCTAAGCCTGAGTCATCCAATGAGGAGAGAATAAATAGTTGCTGTTCTAAAGCACCAAATTTAGGGGGGGGTCATTTGTTATGCAGCAATAGATAACAGTCCTATTGAAAATCGAGTAAGGGGCCCCACACACTGGCCAGTCCATGTGTGGTAGCTGCCATCATTAGTACGAGATGGACTGATTGCCTTGCAAATCCATTTACAGAAATATGGTGGCACGAGATGGAGGGGTAGAGGAAGAGAAGGAGATGGCATTTTCAGGAAATCACAAACTAAGCAGAAACTAAAAGGAGAAATATAGCCAAATGCCAACTATTTTGTGACATATGATCATCTCCCTTTTCTATAGTCCCAAAATATTTCACTTGTACCATGATTACAGCAATAACATGGCTGGTCATATGTTGTGCAGTTGTCCCCCTTCCTGGTCTTGTCCTCAAAGGCAGAAGCCATGCCTTCCCATTTGGAATCCATCAAAGTGTCTCAAACACCGTCTTTGTAAATGATGATAGTGAGACTAACCTGCCACTGTTCTTCCTCCCATTAAAAAAGAATAAGTTATTGTGGTAAATATTTTCTTCTCATTCTTTTCCTATCAAAATCCTTGTCTATCAAGTCCCAAACACAGGTGTCCTTCCTACATGGTCTTCCTAACTTGTAGCTCTCCTTTTGGAATTATTTACTCCTTCCATGCTTCTCCTGTTCTCTTGTTCTTTTTTTTTTTTTTAATTTTTTTTTTAGTTGTTGATGGATCTTTATTTTATTCATTTATATTTATATGTGGTGCTGAGGATCGAACCCAGTGCCTCACGCATGCTAGGCAAGCGCTCTACCACTGAGCTACAGCCCCAGCCCCTGTTCTCCTGTTCTTGATAAGAATTAGTGTGCCAGCTGGGCGTGGTGACACACATCCCAGTGACTGAGGAGGCTGAGGCAGGAGGATCGCAAGTTTGAGGCCAGCCTAAGTAATTTTGCAAGGCCCTAAATAACTTAGTGAGATCTTGTCTCCAAATGAAAAATAGAAAGGGCTGAGGCTGTGACTCAGTGGTTACAGGAAAAAAAATCCCTGGTACCAGGGGGAAAAAAAAAAAAAGATGGAAGCCTCCAGAACCATAGAGGCGGTTCAGACTGCTGTCCCACTCGCCGTACCAACTATGGTACCCACCCCACATTTGCTGTAGGTTCCCAGAACCAGTCCCTGGAGGAACAAATTATTTCAAACAATCCTCTGAGATTTGAATTAAACAAATCTCTGAGAACAAAATGAGAAAGCTCAGAAGACATGTCACAAGTTGTAACACTTTTTCAAAGCCACAGAGAGACTTGTGACTCCAAACCAAGCAAGTTTATAGAGCTTATAGACTTTCAGGTTCCTCTCTCGAACATGCCACGGGTCCTTGCTGGCTCCAATCCCAGGGCAAAGAAAATGGAGTGGTCAGCAGTGCTGCTAGGAGGAAAGGAAGACCAGGTGAGCGCAGACGTGCACCATGAGAAATGGTTCACGCGGGGACAACAAACGAGATGTCCGGAACTCAATACGGAAGCCAAAGATCAACTGATGTTTCCCTGACCCCCAACCCTGGCTTCAATTCACCATTAGTCAGAACGCAAGTCCAACAGGACTTGAACCTCCATGCAGCACAAGGGAGAATGGAAATTCCCTTCTTTTGCAACAGGTCGGGGCAAAGACGCCACAGCAGGTGGGAAAGGGGAGAGCCAGTGATGAGCCTTAACTGCATGGAGGCCACTAATGAAGACGAAGTGGGGCAAAGACTGCCCAGAACTCACGGTAGGTGAGGCAATGCCTGTTGCCTTGGCAACCCCTCCTCTGCCAGGGCGATTTCAACTCGTAGGCATCCAAACCTCAGGCTAAGGGAAGATCAGGTCCCTTGGTCCCCAGTGCTCCCAGTTCCTGGGCACAGGGCCTGGATCTTGCTGCTCCAGAGGCCCTTATCTCAAAGGCATTGGTCGGCATCCACCTGTGGTACTGATTGGTCATAATAACCCACTCAGGCCTCTGATTGGCTGTTGCCTGACTGCTTAGTAGTGTTGCTAACACCCACTTGCTTGATGGTGATTGGTCAGCATCTGTCAGCCTGGTGGTAATTGGTCAGGACCTACTTCTTGACCAGACCCATCTGCTGGGTAATGGTTGGTCAGCACCTGCCTACTCGCTTGTCTGCTTAACCAGAAAAACAGTGTTGTCCCTAAGCTGGCCTGTGAGTTAAGAAAGCACACTTGGCAGAGAGGCCTGTGTCTTGAATAGAATGGGGCAAGAGAGGAGGGGAACATTTTGTGCCTTTCTACATGCCAGGCACTGTCCTGAGTAGTCCACGGGTAAGAACCCACTACTCCTTACAAAATCCTGTAAGGTAGGTATAATTATCCCTATTTTACAGATAAGAGAACCGAGGCCCAGAAAAGTTAACTAGTTTCCCAAGTTCTCACAGCTAGCAAAGGCCAATGGTAAGATGTAAATCCAAGAAGTCTTGCTTTAAAGTCTACACTGTTAGACACCACACGCTAGCTCCCTGGATCATCAAAGCCACTACGCGATAGGTTAAGTACCAACTTAGAAATTAACACCTTGCTATGGTAGTCAGGAGGAATGGGTAAGGCAGAAGAAGAGAGAGAATCTGGGACAGGAGGTAATTTAAACAAGGATCCCACAGAGCCCGGAAGGCCCACATCTCTTCCATCTTTAAGGTTTGGGTTTGTTAAAATAAATACATAAAGGAAAAGTTTCAAAATGTTGTGTATTTTAAAGGTTTAAATTTAACAAATGATTTTGATGCATATGTGACATATTGCGATGTAGTTGTGCTATTCCCAAGAAAATTCCAAGACTGTAAAAACATATGGATTCTCTATGCATTTCAGGCAGGATGGTCCAGTGACAGGACATGAGGAGCCCTGCAAAACACTGTGCTCCTCTTTCAGTCTTCCCAGTGTATCTGTAACTGGATGGACACTTTCACTTGGAGATGGGTCAAAAATTTTCATCTGTTGCCCTTTGCCTCCAGGCTTCCCATGACTGGCCTCAAATCTCAACAGTGTCCTAAAGTCAGGGAGGCAGCACAGGAGGATGGCTGAAAAGAACACTTGACAGCAATGTTGCCTGGGCTCAAGTCTCATTTTTGTTGCTCACTCACTGTGTGATCTTTGGCACTTTGCTTGAGTGATCTTTGCCTCAGTTTCCCCATCTGTAAAACAGGGACAGTAGTGATAGCACGTTCCTCCTAGGTTTGCTATATTAAACATACGCTTACTGTAAAATCCAAACTCAAAATGGAGTCACTCTGGCTCAGGCCTACACCTATCTGCTAACCTGCTTTTTGTGCTTCTCTGATTAATGCTTTGCTATGCTTGTTTCTCATGGATGGGGCCAAATTACAGGCTGCCAGACCCCCCTGGCCAGTTACCTAAAGTTCCAGGAACTGAAAAGGGACATAGGAGGTGCTGTCTCAGTTGAACTGTAAATAACTTTAGGTTGAATATTTGCCAAATTCTGTTTTCCCCAGTCATGTAGCTAACCCACCCTAAAATAACCTCTGAAATCCTCATGTTGGGGTCCTCATGTAGCTAACCCACCCTAAAATAACCTCTGAAATCCTCATGTTGAAGGAAAGGAGAGCTGACACCAATCGATTGGCCTGTGTGCCTATTTCCTCAATAAACTTTGCTGCTTCTGCAGAGTTGTCTGGGCTGCACTTCTTGGGGAGAGGTGCGCGTTGGATGCAACACTTACTACAGAAGGAGATTCATTTCTCAAACATCTATCATCGCACACTGTGCCAGGTCCCAGGCATGACCCTAGGAGGCACTGAGGTGAGTGGACAGTCCAGTGCCAACTGCAGGGTCTAGTACAAAGTCAGACTCCAGGATGGGTTACTGTAGAGCAGCTGATCCTGATCCTAATCTGTCAGATGGCAGAACCTGGGCTCCCCAACTCAGAGAAAAGAAGCTGGAAAATAGTGGATAGTAGTCACGTGGGTAAGGTCACTATGTCACATGGTATGCCACATGACTCTTGCCTTACTGGCAAGCCACTCTGACGCTTCCTAGGGGGTACCAAGGGTGGTATGCATTTGGCTTACACACTGTGCTTACTCCTTAAAATTAAACACAATCCTGTACTCTACCTTGGAAATTAAATTTTACTTAGTGAATTTTTAAAGCCACACTTTTTAATCCATTGCGAGAAATTTGGGGAGAAAATAAAAAACCCAAAGGAGAAAATAAGAATCACCCATCACCCCATCATCCAGAGGCAACCACTGTTCACTTCCTCCCAATCCTCTCTATATACATTTTTAACACAGTTGAGATCATACTGTATAATCAATTTTGTATCTTGCCTTTCAGAAATGTGAATTTAAAAGTCAAGCACCCAAGAACCCCAGCTATCTCATCAACACTTCAGATGCCTCAGAAATGCATCGGAATTTTTAAAAATTGATTCTACAAATCTCCCCCTTCCACTTCCCTTCTGACCACGTGGGGTTCGCAGCAGAATACACATGGTATAGACACATCCCCTGAAGTGTAATAGATTTGAATTGCACACAAGTTGGTGAATGAATGTCTAAATAATTAGGAGGTTAATTAATTTAAAATGTAGGAGGATGAGAGAAATTTGAAGCTGCAGATTCAACAGGGGTCTGCGCGAGCCAATCTTGCTAATGAACAGAGAGGAGGGGGAAAGATAGAGGCATAGGAGGATGGTTACAGATGGGTGTCACGCTCTTCTCACCTGCAGCTGGACTATACAGATCTTGTGGTCTAGAGGCCTCCCGACAGCTCAAGCAGAAAAGTTAACAACAAGGTTAAATATGCAGATGCTAAAGCCCAGTGGTCTAGGTTCAAATTCAGGTTTTGCTGCTTATTAACTTTTGGCTTGTGGACAAATAATTTAATCTCTCTGCACCTTAGTCTTTTTATAGTAAACAGGGACGGTGTTAATATTGTCTCTCTCGAAGCATTGTTGTAATAATTAATGCAGCTCATATATGTAAAATCGTCCAATGCGTAGTAAAATCCCAGTCAATGTTAGCTTTTACAAGCTGGGAAGCCATTTGTCCCAGAGCAGTGGCTTTCTCATGTGTTTTGATTGTGACTACAGGTAGGAAATACACATTACATTAAACGCATATGAACATATCTGTTATGGTTACATATGTGTATAGGTGTGTGTCTGCAAATACAAACATGCATACATATTTCATTAAATGCTACTTATTTTTACCCAGGTGATGCAACCATATTTTCTGTTCTTCTATTTTTTAAAAATACTGGTTTCAACTCACTAATTTCATGACTCACTACTGGATCTCAATCCGCAGTTTAAAAACACTAGCCTTAAAAGGAAGCATATAGATTTTGGTGTAAGAAAAACCTAAGATAGAATCTCAGTCCTGCCACTTATTACACAATAAATGGCAGGTAAACAAAGTATACAGATAAACTTTCTTCATCTGAGAAATGAAGACTGTGACCATCTTACCAGTTTATAATATGGTCTCAGACCTGGCACTTAGTAGGTACTCAATAAGCTGTAGCTTTTGTAATTTATCTGCTTTGTTATGCAAACAGGACTCTAAGACCATCTTGCCTCCATTACGAATGCCTTTGGGATCTCCAAATGCAATTACCAGGAGGCTTTGTCTCAGGAGTTGGTATGGAAGCAGCTTCCGAGGTCTGTGGTACTCTCACTTAACAGCGTGCTTCCAAGTCCTGCTATTTGGATTTGATTTTTTAAAGTACTTCCTTTATTTTAATTCAGACCCCAGGGACCTAGAAAGTATACTGCTGCTTTTTCCCAATAAAAATCAGACCAGCAATAAGCATATTGCATTTGAAATGGTGAAGCTGGGCGCGCCTTCAAAGGACACCGCATTAGGACTTGGCTCACTCCCAGCCTGTGTAGGAGAGTCGATTTCCCTGGAGGAAACAGGAAGTCCTGCCACAGTTTCACAAGCTGGCCGGCTCAAGGAAAACCCGGCTTCACCCAACTCTTTTATGACAGGGTCCGATGAGGACCTAAGAGGACAGAGGAATTGTCTGAGATGTCCAGTACACTAGGGACAAATTGGGACTCACCTCCTCCAACTCAGACCACAGCCAAGGCATCCTGAGCCAGAAGGGATTACCCAGTCCCTTAAGCCTGACCATATGAGAGTTCAAGAGGCCTCAGTTATCAGAGGTATTTTAATTCCTGGGCATTTTCAAGGTTGCTTATACCTACAAAAACAATTTCAGCCATAAAAACAATTTTTAAAATAAATAATACTTACTAGATGCCAGTCACTGTTCCAGCTGTACACATTTTTGCTCATTTAATTTTCATGGCGCTGTGAAAGAGATCCTATCATCACCACCTTTTTAAGTGATTTGCTAGGAAGTGGAGCAGTTCTGAGATCTGTACCCAAGGAGTCTGACTGCAGAGTTTCTGCCCCTGGGTAATGACAAGCGGAGATAGCCCTGACCAGGCACTCGCCATGAGCCAGGCATCGATCCCAGCCCTTCCTAAGTGTTAACTCCTTCAGTCTTCATCGTGACCTAAGGAGGTGGGCCGTCACTTCTTCTCAGAAGAGGAAACTGAGGTTCCAAGCTTAAAAAAAAAAACAATCAATTCTACTCATGCCCAAAGCTCTCTGTTCTGGAAGTTTCCAGGAGAGTGAACAGTGAAGGACACTCCACTCTGAAACAGCAGGAAGGTCAAATCCCCTGAGAAGAAAGAGAGAGTGCCCTCCTGTGTAAGAGAAAGCCCTTGGCTAATAACCCCATTCATCGAGGACTGTTTCTTTACTTTTTTTTTGGTACCGGGTATTAAACTCAGGGGTACTCAACCACTGAGCCACGTCCCCACCCCTATTTTGTGTTTTATGTAGAGACAGGGTCTCACTGAGTTGCTTAGCACCTCACTGTTGCTGAGGCTGGCTTTGAACTCGCAATTCTCCTGTCTCAGCCTCCCAAAGTGCTGGGATTATAGGCGTGTGCCACCATGCCCAGCTCAAGGAACGTTTCTAACAGCGGAGCTCTAAGGATTCAAATGTGAGCACAATCCCTAGAAACAAAAGAGATTGATGGCTACCATTTAAAAACTCTTGAGGTGGGCCAGACGTGGTGTTCAGGGTTTCCCACATACAAAATCCTTGTGTCTGGGGGCTGGGATTGTGTCTCAGTGGTAGAGCGCTTGCCTCACATGCGTGAAGCGCTGTGTTCGATCCTCAACACCACATAAAAACAAATAAAATAGAAGATATTGTGTCCATCTAAAAAAATATATTAAAAAAAAAAAAAAAAAAGCCTGTGTCTGCCTAACAACACTTATTGAGGTTGGTACCATTACTGCTGTAGGGTCAGCTGAAGCCAAAGTTGGGTGAAACAGAGTTTAAATGTGGGTTTGCCTGATTTCCAAAGCCCATATTATCAACCACTAAATCAAACCCAGTCCCCACCACAGGGTATAGAACTTGGCTGAATGCAAGCTGTTATTACTCTAACATCCAGCTCTCCATCCTCCATTGTGAAGTAGCTTGTGATTTAACTCCACCCTTGGCCCCAGGGTTTGTTGGTCTAAGCTGATCTAGATTATCTCATTCCTTTCCATAGTATTGGTTCAGAAACCAGATTTAAACGCATCAGAACATGGGACATATGCTCACAGATTGGTTTGGAGTGATCTGATTGGAGAGAAGCTCTAAACTCTCTTCTGGCCATTTTAAGAAGGCTCATTCTTTCTTTTATACCACAAATGAGAAGGCTTGATGTGAAGTCATGGTTTCTGTTGGCAGCCATCTTGCAATCAGGAGGAAAGCCAGTCTGAGGATGACACCAACAGTGAGCGGAGGTGAGAGAAGAGCTGAGAAACTGAAGCAGAGCCCTGAAAACAATGCCTGGAGCTTATACAACCTACCTCTCAGTGTATGACTGTGACCCAAGGAATCCTCTTCAATGTTTAGGTCAGTTAACTGACTAGCAAATAAGGACATTCTAACTGAGGTATAAGGTATTTGGAAGAGATTGAGATTAATGAAGTTCCAAATTAGCATTCTAAACTTCTCCTTTATTTGCCAAGGAAGTATGACAAGATTAACAATTCATTAATGAAAAATGTGACAAATGTGGCTGATGAAATTACTTTCAAAAATTTAAATTCTCCAAATCACAGTATCAATACAATTAAAAAACATGCAACAAAACAAAACAAAAATGTATCTGGTACCCATAACACAATTAAAAAGTATATCTTCATAAATTAATGTCAATTAATAAGAAACACAAAGAATGACTCTAAAGAAGATAGATGAAGGGCTGGGGTTGTGGCTCAGTGGTAGAGCACTTGCCTTGCCTGTGTGAGGCCCTGGGTTCGATTCTCAGCACCACATGTAAATAAATGAATAAAATAAAGGTCTATCAACAACTAAAAAAATTTTTTTAAAAAAAAGAAGAGAGATGAGCTAAACATTTGAGCAAGCATGTCTTTATTTTTAAATAAGAAAGAGAAACAGTGATATGCAAAACTTTATACCAACATGTGTTGCTTTGATATTTATCAGATGTGATGGGATAGAAGGAAGAATGATACTCAGGATTGGAGAGGATGTAGAGAAACTCACTCTCATGCCTGGCTGGAGTAAGTGCAAATTGGTAGTACTCTGCTGGGGGACAATTTAGCAATAATTATCACAATACTTAGATATGCATATCATTCAATTCTCCCACTTCTTTTCATGAAATTTAGTCTAAGGAAAGAATCTAAATAGTGTGCAAAGCTATGTATTCAAGGATGCACATTTTTGTTTCGTTATGATGAAAATTAGAAACAGCCAACAGCAGGTGACTAGTAAGATGAATTGTGTAGTCCTATGTAATGCAGCCATTTAAAAAGACTATACACAGATATACAAAACTGTATAATATACTACTCATACTTTTATAAAAGCAGTTTACAAAACAAAAACCATATATTGTATACGTGAAGTACATATGTACAAGAACAGTAAAAAAAAATTTACCTGTGAGTCTAAAATTAGAAGCATCTAAAAACTGAAAGTAGTGTTCTAAAAAGGCATTTTGCAATGACTTTTAGATATTGCACTCCCGCAGTAATGAGTGGACACTTGGCTATGTTGCCCGGGGACGGACGCCAGTGTGACCTGCAGCCCGACAGCAACAACCTTGCCTGAATGGGGTGGGGCCGACTTCCACAAGCAGATGGAAAGTGACCCTGTCAGAGGCTGTTCTGTGTCTCGAGAATCCTGTCACATGGGAGGACGGTCACTTACCTCCCGCTGAAGATGCTCCAGATGCCCAGAGCAAAAGAGAATTGCAGTAAGTGCCAGGGAAAGAAAAAGCAGTGCAAGGGCAAGGAGTTTCACCCAGGTAGCTTTTCAACACCTTTGTTCCTCAAAGATGTTGTGGGGCGTGGTGGCACACGGTAGTCCCAGCTGCTGGAGAGACAGGTGGGAGGATCACAGGAGCCCAGGAGTTCTGGGCCAGCCTGGGCAACATAGCAAGACCCCTTTTCCTTCTCAAAAGAAAAGAAAATTGTTACAACAAATCCCATTGATTAGTGATTTTTGTAACTCCATCTACAGATCAGGAAACATTTACTGGTTGCTAAAATTTTAATGTGCATTTTTATTGTTACCTAATAATATTTTTAGTATTTTGATAGTTCTGATTTTCCTGTGAAAATTCATTTAAGAAAATGTAGCATCATATTCACATCATGAAATACATAGGTTTTATGCAAGCTTTTCCCCCCCATTTTCAGGTAAAATGAGACATTTTTGACAAATTCAACATGATGCCATTTATAATCTACACGTCAGTTGATTCACAGGACATATTATATTTAATACAAAGTTTTTTACATTTCATTATTTCTTGCTACATACAATATGCCCTAGCTTTCATCCTAATGTATTTTTCTATTCCTGTCCTCCTTTGATGCTAAAAACCTAAATCCCAGAAATATTGTTCATGTAAAAAAAAAAGTCAGAATATAGATCTTCTAGGTATCTAATCTGTGTATGTGTGTGTAAAAATATTAACAGTGGTTTCCCGTGAGTGGTTGGATTACAGGTAATTTAATTTTTTTTTCTTTTTTGACTTGCTGGCATTTTCTTTTCTTTTTGCACTGAGCATACTAGTAATGTAAATTCTGATTAACAAACTCAGCTATTTAAGAAATGTTAAATTCTTAACTTTCCGGTAAGTGAATTTAATTCCTCCTCATAACCTCTCAACTTGTTCATGGCTGAAATATAATTATTCGACTCAAAATCTCCATGCCCATTTTCCCCAGGTTACTAGGGGGCTCCAGTGGCCACCAATGGTTCACTCTTGTCACACCAGTCACTTCTACAGGCCCTTTGCAGGATCGCATGCATCCTCCAGGAGGGGTTCCCTATGGGGCCTTCCATGAACCTCGAAAGGTTCTATCAGACCCCCCACCTGACTCCCCACAGCCATCCCTAGCCCTCGGCTCCCCACAACGCAGGAATGTTCTGTAGGACTCTCCTCCTCTGGAGCTCTGCTCAGAGGCAAGGTGAGAGCCGTCTATGTCCTAGAATCCCCCAAGTTCATCAGAAGTTGCCATCATCGTTCCTGCCATCCGCAGAACTTGGTCTGGGCGGGACAAAGGACAGGGAAGAGTTCCTTTGACTACTAGATCATGGGCCCTTTTGCCTTTTCTCTGTCCCACTCCCCTTTGCCCTCCACGGCTTCACACACACACACGCACACGCATGTACGCACACACACACACAAAAACTGGCTCTGATCAAGCACACTTACCTCTACATCTTTTTTAGTTTGGTTTTGTTTCTTAAGTAATGAGACCTCAAGACTTTGACCCTTTTGCTGTCTGTGTCACATGTCCTAGTACACACATATTTAGTTATTTAAGAAAATTAGCAAGTAAATGAAAATAGAAAATAATAGAGGTGATTCTTACTCTCACTTCATCTTGTATAATTCTTCTGAGACTCAAGTAAAGTAACAAACAGGAGAGATCATTTACTACTGTGTTTCCTAGATACCAGATCATGCCCTTGGTACTGTATATGTATTAATTCTGCTGAGCCTCAAACCAATTACTCAAGCAGCTGCTACTATTCCCACACTTCATAGATGAGTAAACTGAGTCAAATAGAGATTATATAACATGACCAAGATCTCACTGCTTATTAAATAGCAGAGTTGGATTCAAACCCAGAAGCTGGGCTGCTGCAAGATCTGTACATCTCTGTAAACTACCAGATGTAACCTGTCAGTGACGGTTGGCACTGGTGGAGGAGAACTGTCTGAGGTCACCAGTTAGTTTAATAGGTTGAAACCTGGGACTTGATCCAGATCTTCTGATTCCAAATTCCATCTTTTTCCTCTGTGTTTCTGCTTTTTGAGACTGACAAAGATGATGATTCTTCAAGCCAAGGCCAGTGCAAAACTACCAGTCATTCGCACACAAGATTTCTAGGAGAGCTTTCTCTCATTTTTGAGTCTAATCTGGAATGGGACTGTAATTATTTCAGATTCTTAATAGACACAATTGTCAGGTCCAGCTCTCAGGTTCTAAGAGATAACTGCTCAGGTACAAGACAGGGAAGGAGAGAATTAGCAGCTACAGCCATTGAGAAAATTCCCAGTGGGGATCTTCATTGATCTGGAGCTTAGAATAAGCCAGCACTCCAGGTGGGGTTCCCAGATGCTCTTGGGCTGCATTAATGCAAGCTTCCAAGAGTTCTGAGTAAGGAATGTTCTTACTTGTCACCTGAGTCTAGCCTCACTTCTGGACTCTGTACTGCAAAGCAAGCAGGACCACCTGGAGCCCTTGAGGGGGCTGCAAACTCAATGGGGAGAGGGTGGAGGCCATGTCAGAGGAAGGGTGTGAACGGAGGCTCTTAGGGATGGAGAATTACAGCTCTCAAGGGACACGATTGCTGTTTTCAAAACTCTGAAGATCTGCCATGGGAAAGAGTGAGGAGAAGGCTTGGCCTGTGGATCTAAAAAAACAAACCTTGAGCCAAGAGGTGGGGGAGAGAGAGAGAGAGAGTGAGAAAGCAGCTTGAGAGAGAGAAGCCAAGCAAGGCATGTTAGAGCCCTAGCTCGGGGTCAGACAACTGGCACTCAATCACCAGCGAGCAGTTACCTAATGCCTTGGGAAACATGAGTTTCCTTATCTGTAACATAGAATAACACCTTTCTCAAAAAAAAATTTTTGGGGTTGAACCTTGGGCCTTGAGCATGCTAGACAAGTGCTCTACTACTGAGCTATGCCCCCAGTTCCCTCAAAGAGTTCTTGCAAGAACTAAATGAGCTAATCCACATCAAGTGTTTAACACTTGGCACATAAAAGGGTTCTACAAATTCTGTCTGTAAGCATTATTATTGTCATAATGTCACTATTGCTTTTATTGCCAGAGCTGAGTAGCAATGGATTTCGCACCCAGTGCCCCTACCCTAGACATGTGTGACCAGGGACCACTTTGTGAACATTGCAGAGCCAAGCCTTGAAGTTCAGGGAGGGCTGAGTAACTCCAAGGGCCCTGGATTCTGCTTCTTTCTGCCATGTGCCAGGAGTGCCCTTCCGAGGTTCACCCCTACCTCATTCCTGGGGTCTAGAGAGTGACCTCATAGGCCCAACGTTCCTGTTTTAGAGCAGTCACCACACCAATCAGCAGGAAGAACCGGGCCTTGGTCCAGAACTGAAAAACAGAGGCTGCTCATTCCCTGCCAGTGGCACCAAAGGTAGTAAGTAAGGAATGGCCACAGCTGTGCCTGCACAAGGTGTGACAGTGAGCCAATAAGGACCTTGGGAAGGCACTGCAGCAAATACAGGTGGCAGGTGTCAAGTAAAATGATCTGGCTATGGAAGGCCCTGCTGGCATGGGATCCATATCTCCACACGTATCTATGGAAAGCTCAGGGAATAGCAAGAGCCTGAGGCCTACAGGATCCTGGGGAGGCTGGGTCAGCAGGGAGGGGTTGGGGTGGATGAGCACCTGCACCTGATGCTCTGGACCATGTACTCTGGATCAGGCTCGCAAGTGTGTAACCCAGCCACCCCTCAGCCATGCAGGTCTGAGGCCCAGAGAGACAGCCTCAGAAAGTAGCTGTAATGTGGTGAGCAGAGAGGATCTCGGGGCTCAGGGCAGCCTTACTAGGGCTCCTCACAAAATGCAGCTAGCTGCACATTGATAGAGTCATGAGATAGTGGGAAGGAAATACTCTCCTTATTTTATCTGGACAGCTTCTGGGCAGGTGTCAGGTGGGTCTCGGACAATTTCAAAGTCATCAGCAAAAGCCTGCACCTCTGGTGTTAAGCAAACTTGGAGCAATGACAATTTGCTCATTAATAAATAAACTAATTAATTAACTAAATGATATTTTACTGATTATCTAGTGAGATGGTTAATTTTATGTGTCAACTTGACTGGGCCACAGGGTGTCCAGATATGTGGTTGAACATTATTCTGGTGTGTCTGTGAGGATATTTCTGCATAAGATTAACATTTGCATGGACAGAGTGAGTAAAGCAGAAGGCCCTCCCTGAGGTGGGTAGACTCGTCCAATCACCTGAAGACACCAGTGGAACAAAAAGGCTGAATGACAGGGAACTTTGCTTGCCTCTTGATTTGAGCTGTGACACCTTCTCTTGCCTTTAGACTGGATCCTACACCATTATGTCTCCTGGTTCTTATGTCTTTGGACTTGGGCTGGAACTGTATCCCTGGCCTTCCTGGGTCTCCAGCCTGCCAACTATTAATCCTGGGTTTTCTAAGCATCCATAATTGTGTAAGTGAACTCCTTAGAATACATTTCTTCACACACACACACGCACACACAAACACTCCATATTAATTGTTTCTCTGGGGAACGCTGAAAAATATACCTACCATGTGCCAGATGCTATATTCTGTGCTAAATAGCTTTGATGAACAACCCCTTTAGCAGTGGACATCAGAGAAGAAAGAAAGAGGGAGACACTCATCCAAGGGACAGAAATTGCTCTTAGGCACATGTAAGGTTTCCAGAAATAACTTGAGGGGTAAGGATGATCAATAACTTTAGGGCTGGGGATCCTAAAGTAAAAGGCAAAAACCAGAGCCAGTAAAGGACAAGTTTGCTACTCCCACTGGGACTGCATTTAAAACCCATAGGAAACGTGTGTGCATATGTACGTGTGTGTGTGTGTGTGTCTGCAGCTGGGAACTGGACCAGACAATCAGATGCCAGATTCTGTGCACAAACCCCAACACCATACACCACCCTTGAGGAGAATGAAGACCACAGGCTCGGATTTTCAGCGAAGGATAAGAAAGCATGTTGACATATGTGTATTGGTGCATGTCTTTCAGGTGTGCACAGGTATAGGTCCATACAGACACACACAGAGTTTTCAGTTTCTTTCGTCTTTGATCAAAACAGAGTCTGAGGCTTGCAGGCCTGGTGAGTCCTGGGACTCATGGGACTCGCCAAATAGAACCCAGGCGGGAGAATGTTACCTCAGGGACCCAAATATACCTCTGCAGGCCTCTGCAGACAAAATCAGAGCAGGGCTCCCCAGCCAGGGTGCATGCAGATTCCTTTCCGTTAGGTTAAGTATGGCCTATTCTCATGGGGCCTCTGGAATAGACCTGAGCTCAGGGCCAAACCTGCATGGGTAGAAGATGGACTACCAGGGCCTGCTGGGGAGGTGAGTTTTCATGGCTCCCCGGCAAACAGATCATTCCAAAGGCTGATATCCTAGTCTCTTGACAAATCTCTGAAGCTCCCTGGCTGGGATTTCTCAGGCCTTCTTACATTCTCTGTCCATGTCATGACCTGGCTTCCTGGGCCAGCTATGGACTTTGCTTATTCTACAAACACTCACTATGGATTTATCATGGACTAGGAATTATATTAGACATGAGTTCAGACACTAGGCGTGGACTTTTACACAAAGCTCTGGAAATCAAGCAGTTGGTTGTGGATTTTTTTTTTATTTGTTCATTTGTTTTGTTTTTAATCATAAGAAAACAAAAGATAGAGGACTGGAAAATTAAATATTAACCTTCACTTCTAAAATTGGATTTTAGGAATGATCATTAATCTCACGTTTTCTGCCTTTCCATAAGTAAGTTTGCAACCAACCAAGAAGGAAGACAAAGGGCACATATGAAAATCAAAATACCGTATTTAAAGGTAATTTGAAGAACTTAGCTTTAGGCCTATGGCCACAGTGGGCTTCCCATCCAGGAAATGGCCTGTCCATGATGAGTCTGTTTCCAGGGCAGAGCCTATACTGAAAAACTTATTCACCACCCAAATACACCCTCCTTGAAGGTGCATCCAGGAAAATACAGAGAAGGTAGAGATGAGTGTGCTCAGTTCCTTCTCTGAAACTTACCCCATCAAATAAATCACTTCTCCTCTGGGGTCTAATTAGTGGAGGTACACGAAGCCATCTCTGCACTTAAGAATATGGGACAAAGTTAAGAGAGGTTCCTCCCAACTTCTGGTATGTGTGTCCAACTTTTAGGCTGCTAATAAAAGGAAGATGAACTTGGGAGGCACAGGCTTCTGGTTCCCAGGGAGACCACAACAAAAAGAGCACCGGCCCTGGTGTCCAGATGCCTAAGTTTAAGCCCCGACTCTGCTATTTAATAAGCAGGCAAACTTGAGCAAATCATTCTCCCTCATTAGGTTTTGAATCTGTCCTCTGAGAAATGCAGACACGGACTGCTGCTCAGCCTATTGTGGAGGATTATTGGAAGGCCAAAATTTGAGCTGGTACATGAGCAGACAGGAGGGATTGTGCTAGTTACTTCCAATGTCACCTAGCCCCCGTGCTCTTCTTCCTGAGAGTAAAAGTACAGTGTGTGAGGCTGCCCTCTGTCCAACCTGGACATCATTTTGAAGTTCAGGCATTACTGAACTGAAAGAGGTAACTTCTAACCATAGTGCCTATTGGATCTCCTGTTTTATAAGGTCCATTATGAGTTGGTCCAAGACCAAATCAGAGGACTGAACAGTGAAGCTTCTCCATCTTTCCAACAAACCCTAAATTGCTGGACAGTTCAAGGAAGGTTTTGCATCACACTGAAATATTTTCTGTATCTCTCTTCTGGTCCACCACATTACCCTATGTCAAATACACACACACACACACACACACACACACACACACCAGTGAATCCATCTCAACTCTAATGGCTTAGTTGTTTTTCAAGTACAGAGGGAATTTATAAACAATTTCTTAGAAGTAAAAGGAGAGAAAAAATAAAAAAGATCTTGTATCCTGCTCAGAATGGATTTTTAAAAAATCTCTCTGAGTCAAGCTTTCTCTTCCCCTGAGATATGATTATGATCTTTCTCTCCTTTTTCTCTCTCCTGTTTCATGTGTATTAAATGCCCAATGTGGAATTAGTTGGTGCTGCTTGCTGCTTTCTGGTTCTCCTTCCAGGCACAGAATAGATTGCATGTCTTGGCTCCTTGTGGCTGCATCCAGCCAGGTGACCAGTTCTGGTCAATGAACTGTCAGCAGAACAACACGTGTTGTTTCTGAGCCAGAGCATTTAACTGTTGAGTTATCATTGCAGTCTCCTGAGCATTCCCTCATCCACCCCGCTCTGCTGTGTGGTGACTGGCAATGTTCAAGATGGTGGCTGCTCCACCAAGCAGACAAGGCCCTTCTGAGGACCACATGGGCCACAGACTCTTGCTGACCTAGAAGCAACATGAAATAGATCAGGAAGTAACATTTATTGTCATGAGACACTAAAATTTGAGAGACATTTGTGACCATAACTTAACCTGTCCTATTTTGTCTGATATACCCATAATAAATGAAGACATATAAGTATTCAGAGCAGTTGTCCTGATGTTGTTTATATGTCCTAGAGAATTCAAGTTGACCATGAATGACACCAATTCATGGGAGACCAAAAATGTCTTAGCTCTGCCACATTCACTTTCATGGCCTGGTTTAAAAAGAAGACCATGCTTCCTGGGAACTGGTTTAGTCTTTGCATTAAACATCAGGCTGCTTCCTCTACCGCATGGCAGGTTTTCATCTCCTCTGAATAATTTTTTAGCAACTTGAGAAACTGCAATCCAAACATATAGTATTTTTGGCTGGAAATTAAAACACGTCACTTTTAAAACATAAGCAGCATGCCCTGAATGTTTATGGTAAAAAGCTCACTCCTGGCCAGACTGCAAGCTCGCATTACCGAGAGGCAAACCCTGGAGCAGGCTGGCAGTTTGCATCCCAGTTCGTCCTTCCTACACAGTGCAGCGACTGTGAATCATTTCTCCTCTGGCACATGAACTTCCAGGCTTCGTGACTCCTTCCGTATCAAAGAGTGACTGTCTAGAATTTCCCCTTGCTGTAAGGGGACAACTATAGAAATGTGAAGGCAGGTTTCTGTCCACTGGACTGCCTTTGTGATGAGCCAGTGATGTCGGTCCAAATGAAATTTCCTGAGATACTGTCTGGACTCTGGCTTCGGTGGCTCCTATGGCAAGGGGTAGTAGTTGCTTCACTTCACATTCATATTACATTTATTTATGCATTCATTTGTTAATACTGACAATTAGCAGGTTTCTGTGAAAGGTGTTGCGAAAGATCCAAAGACAAAGATATTCCTTGGCTCTTAGGGACCTGAAGCCAAACATTTGAGCATTTGGTGGCACAGGTCATAAAAGAGATACCCCAGCCCATTGTGGTTGTGCATGCCTGTAATCCTAGTGGTTTGGGAGGCTGAGGCAGGAAGATCACAAGTTCAAAGCCAGCCTTAGCCACTTAGTGAGGCCCTAAGCAACTTAGTGAGACCCTGTCTCAAACTAAAAAAATAAAAAGGGCTGGGGATGTGGCTCAGTGGGTAATCACCCCTGGGTTCAATCCCCACTACCAAAAATAATGAAAAGTAAAAGTAAAAATAAAGGAGACACGCGACATCATGGGAAGTTAGAGGAATGAAATGTGTCTAAGAAAAGCAAAGGGAAGAAAAGAACACTTCTGATAGCCCAGGATCTATTATTTCACTCCACTTATATAAATTGCCCTCATAAGGAGGCCATTTATATATGTATTGGGTGAGAAAATGGTTTCAGATGTCAAGGTCAAGAGACTGTTGGAAGTGATCCCTTTCTCTCACAGGTTCATCTGATTTCAAATCCACATCAAGTCGCTTCACCTTGCTAAGCTACCATCTACCCATCTATAAAATGGAGATGGATGAAGTAGGGGTCTCCCAGAGTTGTTCTGAGG
The DNA here is from genome assembly GCA_004024805.1 of Geosciurus inauris. NCBI lineage: Eukaryota > Metazoa > Chordata > Mammalia > Rodentia > Sciuridae > Geosciurus > Geosciurus inauris. The sequence continues at coordinate 61,950 of PVHX01006457.1, forward strand.
ATTGAATGAGATCACCTAGGAAAGGAAAGGCTTTGTCTGGCATGTGGCAATTGCCCTGAGCTGCAGTCTGAATGTCATGACTGAGAACCTGCTGGACCGCATGTACTTACTCAGAACTTCAGACCGGATCCTTGTCTTCCTCTTAAGGATGAGGAGAAAGAAGCCCAGACGAGAGAAGCAACCTGTCCATGGTCACCTGATTGGCAATAAAGAACTACATTAGGACGGAGGTCTTTCTAATTGCAGCATCTGCCCTTCCCACCCAGCTGAGGCGTCTCCCAAGGCTAATGCAGAAGATCAAAAGCCTGGAGTGAATGGCCTTCATCACCTCATTGTACTGGCCCTGGCAGCTTCTGCATGTCACCAGCCTATGACCTTGGGCAAGCTATTTAACTTTGCTAAGCTCCTCAAAAGGCTGATGAGGTGATTACGCATGATAATACAGAGAAAGGGCTTAGCAAGATGCCTGGCATGGAGACAGACCTCAGTGAACATGAATGTGCCTCATGACGGGGGGCGCTGCCGATGACGCTGGTTCTGGCCTCCTTGACGTGGCCCGTGTGACACACCCATGGGAGCTGCCACAAAAGAGGGGCATTTGCTCCAAGACCGTGGTCTTGACCAGCACACACTTCTGGCTGAACAAAGAATGTTCAGGACGCAACAAAGTAAGGAATGATGCAGAATGATGACCCGCACCAGAATGAGTGCGCTGAGAGAACCCACTCACACGGCACCGCTTCTTTATGTGACTTCTTAAAATGTTGGTTGGCGACAAAGCCAGAATTCTCTTATCAAAATGAAATCTGTAGAATACAATTTTCAGCTCAAACAATGTGGTTTCTACAAAGCGCCACCCTTGCATGTCAGATGAGGAAATATAAAACTGTTCTATAATGGATATATTGTTTGCACACAAAAAGCCTTATGAATCCCTGTTTCATGCCAGGCCTCATTTGGCATCTTCAGTAAAAGGGGGGAACTCTCTCCTCTCCAGAGGAAACCCCAAAGGAGACCTCAGCACCATATTGACCGTCCCCTTTGTTCTTAACAAAATGTCAGAAAGCCACACCCACCTCTTTGTTGGGTGGGACTCTAAGTCCCTGAGGGACAATGATCTAGTACTGATCACTAGCAGTCCTTCTCCCTGGACTGGGGTGACTGGGGATGGCTTTGCCTCAGTGGTGAATCCCACACTACAGACAGGCATCAAGAGCCCACCCCTAAGTGATCAGCACTGCTCTAGGTACCATGGGAGTCCCAGAACAAGTAAGACCAGCCTGGATCTCAAATCATTTTCCACATCATAGCGTGGGGGAGGCCACTCTTCCAAGGCAAATCTGAGCTGTCACAAGACAGCCATGAAACTGACAGTCATTCATTCACCCTCCTGACCGATGTACTTCCTCATCCCTCTCCCGGCCCAGGCTCAGTGCTTCTGGAAGGGCCTCTCTGAGGAGCGATGTGCGAAGGATTCTTAACCAGGTTAAGAACAGGAAGAGGCTCCCATAGGGGAGACACAGCAAGCCCAGTGGCCTGAGGCTGGAATGAGCTTAGTGAATTCAAGAAACCCAGCATATTCATAAACAGTGGAGAGGAAGGGCTGGGGATCAGAGTTCACACCTGAGCTGTAAGAGGCTGTAAGCGGGGGAGGGGGCTACAATCTACTGTGTATTCATCCCACTGCCGGGTGGAGGGTGGACTGTGGACAGGCAGGGCAGGAAGGGAAACTAGCTTAGGGGACTATTGCTGTGGCCCAGGGCTGAGACAGGGACAGCAAGGTAGCATGCCTGATACTGGAGAGAAGGAGTTGGATCCGGGATATAATTTGCAGGTAACATCCATGCAGCATGCTCACTGATGTGAGAGGTGAGGGAAAGAAGAATCTGGAATGACTCCTGGACTTGCCGATTGAACAAGTAGCTAGTGCTACAGGAGGCGCAGTAGTGGACAGTGGGTAATGCCGTGGCTCTGGACATCATGGAGAAGGCCGTATGTGAGTAGAGAAAGAATCAGGTTTTTGTTCTGAACATGGAAGGCCTGTGATATCTATGAGACACCCCAGTAGAGACAGGGAGCAGGGAGTTGCGTTCCCAGGGAAGGGCTGGAGGTACACATGTTGAAGTCTTTAGCATATAGATGATATTTAAAGGCAAGGAATGGATTGAGGTCACCTAAGGAGAGAAACGATAGAAGAGGTCCAAGGACTGAGCCCTCTGGGACAAGAGAAATCCTAAAGGCACCTTGTCCCTCCACTACTGCATGCCCCACTACACAGCAGGATACACTGCCGAGGGGAAAGCTGAACCTCCAAGACCATTTTTAACCTAATTTGAATACTGTATGTACATAATTAAAAACATTTGGCCCCAAAGATTAATAACTCCTTTTACATCTTCCTTTGACAGGCGCTCTGATTTGTCAGGCGGGGCGGGCGGGGCGGGTGCTCTCTGAGTTGATTAACACCTCCACGTTGCTTTGAGCAAAGTGTGGGGCGGCGACAGAAAATGCCACATTGCAGATGCCTGACTCGGGGATGGGACTCTGACTTCACGCCTCCCGATAAAGGCAGAGACTCACTTCTGACGGAGGGAAAGTATTACAAAAATATATATGTAACACATATTCTATTCCTGATTTAGGTCTATAATCTTATGAGCCAGACTGTAATGAATAAAGTTATAATTAGCTGAAGATGAAGAACACGCAGTCGTGTTTTCTAGGGTGCACTTTAGGGCTCCGGTCCAATCTGCACATTTACAAGCTGTGCTATTTGCATCGACTTCTACAGACTCCACTCAGAGACAGAAGAGGCTGCATTATTGATTACAGCGTGTGCATCTTGCTTATCTCTCTACTACACCCTGTGGGGTGTGCAAATGGAGGAGGAGGGAACAACCAGGAAATCCGGAAAACACTACCCCCATCCTCACAAATAGCAGCATCAATGTTTAATCTATGCCAGAAGACCTCTGGCATTTTCCTATCCATCCTCCACACCCCAACCCAACAAGATCTACAGGCGTGGGATGACTGGATGTAAATCAACATGATTGCTGAGATATGTACTGTGTGACCTTAGGCAAGTCATTTCCCCTCTCTGGTGTTCCATCTGTGAAATGAAAGGTTGAGCTTGAATATCTCTAAGGGCCTTTTCAGCTTCTGCATTCAAGGATCTGTGATTCTATCAAAAGATAACCAAATGAGATGTCACTGGGCCAGCTCCAGCTGGACCAGAGCTTACCCTTGCTGTGGAAAAGCTAGCCCCCTCCGCCTCCTCTGCGTGTCTGACATGCTATGAAGTGGTTGGTATATTGATAAACATTTAACAACTGGCTCCCCAGTGAAAAAGCTCTGATTTGTAGTGTTTGCCAATTTCTGTGGTGTAAATACTCCCACCACGGTGAATTCCAACCTACCAACATGATGTCACAGAATACAGAGTTGGGAAAATTACACACAATTGGGTCTCTCCACTGTAGCACATCACTCATGATTTGGGTTGGGAATCACTGGTGAGTCATTCCTAAGACTTTAAGCACGGGCCAACAACCAGTTAATGAGGAAAGTGGCTTTCATACTCTGATGGATCCCTTGCAATGTGGATATTGAGCTGACTGTGGCCTTGAGGTTAAGGGGTCTTGAACCAGATATCCAGGGTCTGAATTCCAGCCCTGGAGCCTACAGCAGTATAGCCTTGATCAAGCGACTTCACCCTGGGCACTGTAAACATGACTATTTCATGGGTAAGTTAGCCAACTCTGGCTGCCATAACAAAATGCCATACACTGTGTGGTTTAAACAACAGGCAGGTTTTCTCACAGTTCTAGACACTAAAAGTTTGAGATTCAAGTGCCAGTGTGATTGGGTTCAGGTCAAGGGTTCTCTTCCTGGCTTGTAGGCAGCTAACTTCTCACTGTGTCCTCAAATGGCAGACAAGGCACTGGTGCTCCTTCCTTTTATTGTAAGGACATCAGTTCTATCAGGTCAAGGCCATACTTACAATCTCATTTAACATTAATCACCTCTATACAGGCATTACCTATAATACAGTTGAGTGGCAAGGGAGATAAGGCTCCAACTTACAAGGAGAACACAATTCAGTCCTCAGTAATAGGGTTATTATAAAGATCAATTGAGCTCATATATGTAGCATGTCTATTATATGGTTAAGCACACAGTAGGTAATAGTCATTGACATATATATGTGTATGTTGGTATTTTTTTAAAGATGTTGATCAATTTGATCAACAGAACCAAACAAAGAACAACAACAAAAATAACTTTGGCACAAATTTTCTAACTGTAGAATTCAATTTTCTCACAAGAGCCTAGGACCCACTCTGGACTAACAAATGTCCATGCTGATGGACAGTTCAATCCATCATTTGTTCTAGAAGCTCTGTACTTGGATCTTGCTTTGTGCTCTGGGTAAATTTCCAAAGGTAGACATCTGAAGAGCCACATTTGATATTCCACCAGTTTGGTTCCCTTTTGTGAACCCACGGCCAGTAACTGGACCAGGGAGAAGCCTGGAGTTCTTCCTGTCTCTCTTGACACAGTTGCCCAATGCTGAGAGTTGGGCTCTGGGTACCAATCCTTCCAGTTGCCTAGTGAGATGACATCCAAAATAACACAACTGAGGATGCCTCTTGGCCTAGCCCCACTGATTCTCCATGAGTACACACACACACACACACACACACACACACACGCACACACACAAAAGCTGGGCATGGTGGCACACATCTGTAATTCCAGCAGCTCAGGAGGCTGAGTCAGGAGAATCATGAGTTCAAAGCCAGCCTCAGCAAAATGAGGCACTAAGCAACTCAGTGAGACCCTGTCTCTACATAAAACACAAAATAGGGCTGGGGATGTGGCTCAATGGTTGAGTGCTCCTGAGTTCAATCTCCAGTGCTCTTCCCCACCTCACCCTACCCCCCCCCCAAAAAAAAAAAACACAAAGAAAAGGGCAGTTTGGAGGAGAGGAAAAGTTTTGGAGGCAGGAAGGAATGCCCACTTCTTGAGCACCTCCTAGGTACCAGGCAGGGTGCCACATGCTTTGTGTCCATCCCAACTTTGATCAATTCTTTCAACAACCTTCAGAAACATTCTACAGATGAGGAAACTGACATTCTTCAATTATTACCAGTCCAATGGCACACAGCCAGTAAAGGGAAAAGCTGAAATTCAAACTCTATCCCATGCTACTCCAGAACTCTTCCAGCAGGTCTGGACTCTGCCTATAATCAATAGTATAAGTAATAAGATGGCCATGCATTTTGATTCGTGGCAGCTGAGTCCAGCAGCCAGGTGACCCAGAAAGTCTTGTTCTAGATACCCTAAAACTATTATCCACCAATATTCCAAAGCAGCATAACCAACTTAACAACAAAACGACCCCATTTAAAAATGGGCAGGGATTTGAACAGCCATTTCTTCAAAGAACATATACAAATAGCCAAAGAACACATGTTCAACATCAATAGTCATAAGAGAAATGTAAATCAAAACCACAATAGGATACCTCTCCACATCAGCTGAGATGGTTATAATAAGAAATTTAAAACTGTAAAAAAATAGCCGGGCGCGGTGGCTCACGCTTGTAATCCCAGCACTTAGGGAGGCTGAGACAGGAGAATCGCAAATTCAAAGCCAGCCTCAGCAACGGTGAGGCGCTAAGCAACTCAGTGAGACCCTGTCTCTACATAAAACACAAAATAGGGCTGGGGATGTGGCTCAGTGGTCGGGTGCCCCTGAGTTCAATCCCTGGTACCAAAAAAAAAAAAAAAAAACTGTACAAAAATAAAAATAAGTGTTGGTGAAAGTGTGGAGAAATCGGAACCCTTGTACATTGCTGATGGGAACTGTTTTAGTCAGCTCTTTCATTGCTGTGACTGAAAGACTCAATCAGCACAATTATAGAAGAGGTAAAGTTTATTTAAGGGCTCATGGTTTCAGAGGTCTCAATCCATAGACAGTAGGCTCCATTCCTCAGGCTCCAGGTGAGGCATAACATCATGGTAGAAGAGTGTGGCAGAGGGAAGCAGCTCACATGATGATCAGCAAGCAAAGAGAGAGAGAAGAGACTCCACTAGCCAGATACAAATACATACCTCAAAGCAATGACCCGCCTTCTCCGGCCACACCCTACCATGTCAATCACCACTCAGTTAATCCCTATCAGGGGATTAATTCATTGACTAGGTTAAGGCTATGACCCAATCATTTCCCCTTCAAACCTTCTTGCACTGAGCTTTTGGGAGACACCACATCTAGACTATAAAAGGAACGTAAAATGGCAGAGCATATGGACAACCGTTTAGTGGTGCCTCAGAAAGTTAAACACAGAATTTCCATGAAGCCCATCAATTCTACTTCTAGGTATGGATTCCCAAAATTGAAAAGAAGCACTCGAATAATTGTATTCTAGTGTTTATAGCCGCACTATTCCCCATAGCCAAAGATGAAAACAACCCAAAAAGAAACATGAAAGAAATCCAAAGAAAACATGGCCTATTCAAACAGTGGAATGGAATATTATTCAGTCATAAAAAGGAAAGAATATGCACAACAAAGGGTGAATCTGGAAAACACTATGCCAGTTGCAAGAAGCCAGACACAAATGGTTATACATTATGTGATTCCACATATATGTAATATTCCAAATAGGTAAATCCAGGAGACAAAAACCAGATGGGGGGTTGCCAGGGTCTGGGCATGAGGGGAGAATGGGAGTGACTGGCTGCTAATGAGTATGGGATTTTCCTTTGAGGTGATGACAACATTTTGGAACTTGATAGAGATGGTGGTTGCATATGTTCGTGGATGCACTAACTCAATTGTACACTTTAAAATGGTCGGGTTTGTGTCGTATGATTTTTTACCTTGTTCTTTTTAAGTTTTATTTATTTGTTTTAGGACATTGACACTAGCTATTTTATAAGAAACTCAGCACTTCACTCAAAAGCGAAGGCAGGAGGTGCCTTCTAGATTCTTTCCCTGATCAACAATGACCAGGCCTGGCCTAGAAAGGGTCGCTCAGGATGACCGCACGCCTCACATCTGCCAGGAGCAGGGGCTGTCTTCCATCTGCCTTATTTCATTATATTTTCAGTTTTCCAGGCACAGGACTACTTGTTTTGTGTTTCTTATTCCCTGGTTGATTCTCACAACAAACCTGAGAAACACATGGTGGGCTATTGTTGCCATGTACAGAGGGGGAAACTGAGTCTCTTAAGTGTCAGGACCTGGTTTGGACCCCAAGCCACTCTGCTCTCCTCTTAGCAGATGTTCAGTGGAAATTACAGCCGATCCTCTTGTAGCCTCAGCCACCAGCAGCGTGGCCATGGGGGTGGGGTGGGAACAGTTCGCTCAGCTGACATCCACCTCTCTCCGGCCCCTTTAAGAACACATGCCATTCATCTGAGGAAAGAAATGACCCTGAGCAGCCTACGATAACTGTCTATCCAAGCTTTTAGAATGGTTGGAGGTGTCTTTGGCCCTGGAGGTCTGGGGTTCTACACTGATTTGGTGAAGTCTTTTACTGTATCCAGTGGGATGTCCTTGGTCTGCTGAGGGAGGCCCTTACCTCTCGAGTGGTGAGTCAGGTGTGCAGGCTGGAACACAGCAGGTCAGACCCCCCACTCTCTTGAGTCTCCACTTGAGATTCTCATGGTCCTTCACAAACTTCTTTCCCTACAAGTCCTGTGTAGGATGAGGGGATGCGCTTCCAACTTTAAAATGTCGATGATTCTCCCTCAACACCTTAACATTTGCTGAGGAACTTGGCAATAGGATGCGGATATAGGTGTCCTCAAAATTTGTGCATGAATCAGAGCTGCATTACGAAACCACATTTGTATAAAGCAGGGAACCTGGTGCAATGTGAATAGCCAGCCTGTCTTCCATTGTGGACCCAGCCAAGCTTGCAGAAACCTGGGAGGAAGAAGAGGAGGAAGAGAAAGAAGGAAGGGACAGTGGGAGGGGAGGGTTGGTGAAAATAGGTAGAAGACGCTTGGGAGTCAGAACTTGTAAATCTGGAGTTAGCGTCTCTGTTCTTCACTTACATGGCCTTGGACAAGCCACTTGACCTCTCAGCCTCAGTTTTCTCATCTGTAAGACAGGGATACGAATACCCGTCCCAAGAGATAAGGTATCGGCAGGGCTTAACACAGTGCACTTAATAAGCACTCAATAAAATAAAAGGTGTTCAGCAAAGAAGGAAGAATTGAAGGAAGGTTTCAGGGAGAGAGGAAGGAAACCCTGGTTGAACCCCCTGAAGCGTAGGCCCCGCATTTCATCTGCATAACCACGCCACGCACGTGCAGAATCACGGAGAAGTTGGTCATGAAACAGGGATTGCGCTCCTTTCTCTTTTTCTTTCTCAAATTTGGAGACATGAAGCCAAAAAGCAGACATGGCATCTGCTTCAGGTTACCCTCGCATTCTAGAAGCTGCTGCTCATGCTGCTTTGAAATAAACTCCAAAACAACCAGCACACAGCTTGCAGAGGGCACCCTCTGCCCCACCTGAGACCCCCACCCCCCACGCACAAGCACACAGACACACACACTGAGGAAAGGTCTCTAAGTGCTCCTTTGGGTATCTCCTATGCCAGGCCCGCACGTACCCAGTGGGCTTGGACAGTCAAGGTCTCTGCCTCTCCTGGTGGGAATCAAAAGCAGCTCCCCTTTTACCACTCTGAGTTGATTTCCTCAGCACTCCCTTCCCCACTCCCCCACGCCCCAGCCTGAGTCCTGTTCCTCTGGTACCTGTTGTCAGAACCCTATGCTCCTCTGTGCGTGGCACTCAGCGTGGTTTAGCATCACACATGGATGTGCACGACGACTGGATTAAAGTCTGCTTCCCCCCACTAGACATTCTGCTGCTTCAGTTGGGGAAGGAGTCTGCTTGGCTGATCCTGAGCCTAGCACAAGGCCTGGCAAACAGTTGGAGTTTAATAAATACATGTGGAATGTTGAAAAGAAGGAAGGAGCTCCTAACAATGAGTCTTTTCCAACTTAAGGTCTTAACATCTCACACCCCTTCCCTTGAACTTGCCTCACTGCAGGGCCCTTGACCTTGTAAGGTTCCCCAGCTCAGCCATCACTGGTGTCCAGGGCCTCTGCTCTTTAGCCTCCCCAGCCAGCTGGGGCTCACCTTCTGGAGTCCAGGATACCCACCTTCTTAGCAGCAGCGACACTCAAGGCCTCTCTTCCAGAATGGGCAGCCATCCCACCTTGGCATTCCCCAGCTCCAAACTGGGGTCTTAGTGTCTGTGACAAGTAGGATATGGCCACTCCAAAGGGGTCTTGGGGCTGGTGACCCCTTTTTTCTACCTGCTGTGCTCAGCACTTTCCCTCCCTTCCTTTATGCCCTTGACACAGGCCTCAGATTCCCTTTAAAAACATTTACATTTCTGCTGTTCCTCCGGGACCGTCTGTCTCTCTAATAAATAGAACATGCACTACTGCTCTTGCCTGACCCTAGAGCAACAATGGGGGGTCTAGGACGCCCTGGCTGCTTCCATTCCTCTCCATGCAGGCCCTGTGGTCAGACCTACCCCTTCCACACTGCCCTGACCCCCCACTTCATCGTCTGATCTCTCTCTCAGGAGCCAGGAACCATTCTGTGCCCTCCCCTCATTAAATCGGTGACCATCACGCTTGGGAGCAGAGACAGAGGCAGCTGCCTGGCTTCCCAGCCCAGAGTGGGCCCAAGGGGTTGATTAGCATATTGTTGTGAGGGAAGGTCTGGAGTAATCCTTTTTCCTATTGACACTGAATAACCTCACCTGAAGCCCGCCCCCACTCCAGGGGCCCAAAGCAACCAGCAAACCCTCTGATTTTCTCCCCGACTTCCCTCCTCCTCCCTCCTGCCTCTCTCCCTCACTCTCTCTAGCCTCCTCCTCAGCCTTTTACAAAAATGCAAACACAGAGGTCGCCAGGGAAAAGCTCATCCTCCCAACCTCCTCCTCAGGCCAAGGCCCCAGCCTCCCTTACAGCTGGGAGTGCCTTCACCAACCAATGCTGTGCTCTGCCTGGAAAGCCACCAGAATGACAAATCTTTGGACAAATTACTGATTTCTCATCTAATTTACATCCAATTAGTGTGAGTGAAATGAATCATGTGGTCAGCCCCTCAGGGGAAACATTGAGATAACAAATGCCCCGGGCTTCTTTCCTGGGGAACTGACTGGCCCAGGGGGATGTCCATGATTTACCCCCCAGGTCAGAGGCCCCCTCCCTTCCCCTAGGCAGGTTATTCAATCCATAGATCAACCCCACCCCCTCCCTGCAGCCCAGACAAGCCCCCATGAGTTCAGGCTAGTAAAAACTGAAGTGGGTGAAGACCAGATCTGGGTTGAGCCCCCCAGATTTAGTATGCAGCAGCAGGGTCTTGGAGCAAGTGGCACATTCTGAACTGGTGGCACGGATTCTTCAACAGCCCTACAAGGGCCTTGGGAGACAGGCAGTCCCAGGCTCTGGTGATCCCAGCACTGTCTGCTGCCACTCACTATGTGGAGGCCCCATGTTCAGTACCTAACCTCCAAGACGTTGCCTCCAATTGACAGGAAGGGAAACTGAGGCTCAAACAGGGCTCATTCAAGCTTCCTTATCCAGGAAGCTCAAGGCAGAACATTTTGAACACTGGTTGGATGATGCCAGAGTCCAGAAACTTGACCACTGTGGTCTGTCTGCTCTATCCATTTGCAGTGGAGGATGAGGCTGAGGGGGTGAGGTAAAGTCCCTGCCCAAGGTCACAGAGCCAGCTTTGGCAGAGAGGGACAGCCACATGCAGGCATTTCCTCTGCATGCAGCCAGGCAGCTCCTGGGCCTCCCAGGAGTGGGAACCTTCCGGGGTAAAGGTAGATGGATTATCCAGGGCCATCCCCACCACAGAGAAGAACGGGCCACCCCTCTCCACACACACCTTCCCGCGACTGGGTCACCGATCATGTCTTCATGCACGAGGAGCAGCAGACGGAATTCAGCAATGTTTTTCCAAAACAAGAAAGATGACTCTCCGCAACCGTTTGAAGTGGGAAGACAGGGGCGAGCGGGCAGGGCGGGGTAGGGGGCACGGGTTTCTTGTCTGAACAGTGCAGTAGCTGCATGTTTGGGATGAGTTTGATCTTCCTGTGTAAACTTGTTTCTAGTCTGCTATTTAAAACCTGGCATATGGATGGGATCTCAGCTCCCAGTACTGGCAGTCCTTAACATTCACAGCGACTAAATAAAAAGGGAATTTTAAAAACCAAATGCAGTTTTACCCCAGAACGAGGCAAAGAGAAAACTAAGAAGTTAACAACTCCTGAACTTGAGCCCAGCCAACCCTCTAAATGTGGGGGCCTCTGCAATGCGGTGCTGGGTTAGGAGGAAGGAAACTGACATTTTCTGATCGCCTCATGGAGGTCTAGCTTTCTGTGCTGGGGTCTCAATCCCAGGGTTAGGGTTAGGGTTAAAGGCTAGGGGCATGGCTTTCACAGCAGTCACTAGGGTTTGAAGCCCAGCTTTGTCACTCACTGCCTGAGTGCCCTTGCAAAAGTTTTTAACCTCTCTGAGCATCCTCAGCTGGAAAGGATTTAATTCACAAGGATGTTGTAAAGATGATGTGAGGCCACGTCTGTAAGCCATGTAGCAGGATGCTCTCAGCATGTACTAAGTGTGCAAAAACCCACTGCAGTTATTATCTGCCTGGGGGAGTGAGAATTATTTTCCCCACTTTTCAGTTTCTGAGGTTGAAGAAGATGCTGTGCGTGCGCATGGGAGGGAGTGTCTGATCCATCACTTTCAAGGGTGGAAGGTTACCGGTAGTCCCAGGAATGTGGCTAGTGGAGTGGGAAGAGAGGCCTAGGATAGGCAGGAAATGAGAGCACTGAAATCTGCAGAGAAGGAAGCGGGGTCATAGGCGTGGGTGACTTGGGTCATTTTAGGCAGGAGTAGAGAAATGAGGCTCCTGGGGGATCAACCAAGCTGACTCCTCCCTGAGTCTCCAGTAAAAATAGCAATTACTAAGGGTTTCCCGTGTGTCTAGCTCTGTCCTAAATGCTTTATAAGTTCTGGGCTGTTTGGGTTTGTTGTTGTTGTTGTTTGTTTGCTTGTTTTTTTCACTTAAGCCCCAAAGTGGCTCGTTGAGGTGGTTGTTATTTTCAAATGGGTTCAGACAAATACAAACCAAATTTATGCAACTAACTAGATGAGGAGACCAGTGGTGAGGCCCCAATCTATGGCCTTTGCCTGCACCCAGACACATCCCGTGGCGGAGAAGGGAGAGTTGTACCCAGAAGAGAGCAGAAAGAGCCCCCTGAACCTAAGCAGGTAATCAAGTCAGCTCTAAGCTTGGGACCGACTCATTGGGACAAAAGCCCCTAAGACTCATCTGGGACTCCCTATACAGTCCCCTGACAATCAGACCAAGTCACTTGACCAACGAGCAAGAACCCATGCCCTGACCACTCTTAACAGAGGAGACCACCATTCCCCAGCCCTATGAGCATCGTTTCCTAATCTATACAATGAGGAGCTCATGAAAGCTACCGAGTTGTTAGTGAGGGTGAAGGATGCAGCCAGAACCATACCTGGCACAGAAGTCTCACCCCTGTGGTGGTTAGCAATGAAGAGACTGAGGTTCAGAGTGGTGGGAGTGCGTGTCCCACTAAGCAGTAGCAGAGAGAGATAGCAAAAATGTTTAATTTGAGCACTGCTTAGTCAACAGTGCTATAAATGGGGCCATGGGTGTTGCTGGGGGGGGGGGATCATCTGGCTGCCTGTGTGGGGAATCCAGTAATCTGAGGACCAAGACCCAGGGATGTCTTGAGTTATCTTTGGCTCACTTGCCCCTAAACACATGGAATTTCCCTGCTTCTCAGGAGCTGCCTCCCGCTGCATCCCATCCCAGCTCCCTTTCTCCAGAGCATCCCTTGGGAGGAAGAACTGCATCCTGACACGGAGATCTGCCCCAGGCACTAAGGACTCATAGCTCCTGCCTCGGAGCCTGCCACTGTTAAGACTTATGGCTGCCTCATCTCTCCCCCTCGCTGGGTCTGGCTACATCACTTATCTCCCCGACGCTGACCTGCCAGCAGCTGCAGGAGGCTCTCTCCGGTAAGATTTGATTAATGAGGTTCAGCAGCAACAAATCAGTCTTATGGAGCAGCCCTCCCCTCTCGGGGACACACTCTCACAACACCCGCTGCATACAAACCGCCCGGCGGGTGTGGGGCGGCTCCCAGGCCTGTCTGTCAGCAGCCCCAGGCTCTGCACCCCAGTTCTAGCTCCTAGGGTCAGACTCGACTGGAGCTCAGTGCCCATCCTCCAGCACACACTGCACCCCACATTTGTTTTGTCCCCTTCTCTTTATGAGAATAAGGGAGAATTCTTATAACAGTGCACATGATAATAGCTATTATCTGTGTATTTACTGTGTATAAGGCATTTCGCAGCTTATTTGATCACCAAGCCCATAGCATGGGGATATTATAATCCCCTTATAACAGATGAGGAAACTGAGAAGCAAGTGGGCAGGTTGAACTTGAACTTCTGCATTCTGGCCTTTCTACTTTTTCATGTGATTGAAGTCTTGATAATCTTTGGAAATATGGTGAAAGTCATGGTCTTCTTGGAAAACACGTGTGTACCACACACACGTTGCCATACCATTTCAGCATGTGCAGATGCACCCACCTGCAACCCCACCCATAGTCCTGAGGACCCCTCATTTGCACTCTGTGAAAAGAGCCCATCCCTGTCCTACTCGGTGTCAAAAGCACCAAATCCAAGACCTGCTTCCAATCTCATCGACTCCCTGTCATTTGCAAAGTTCACGCCACGGGAGAGCAGACCTGTTTTCCTCTGAGTTCCCAGCCGCTCTGTGTGCATCACCCACCCCGCCCCTTCTCCTTGCCCCAACTGTTTTATTGGAACTGTTTGTTTCTCCAGCAGTTACAGGAAGCCCATGGCACATCACGGTCCATCTACTCCTTTACAGCATAATCTACACATTCAAGTGCATGCCCCTCCCACCGTTGGCGACCCCATGTCACCTTCTTGGGAGCCTTTCTGAAGTGGGCACCCTGCTCAGCAGCTCCTTGTCCACCACACACACCTTCACTTGCGCCTGGACTGCCAGGCCTGGATCCACCCCTTCTTTGCAAGCTGAGAGGGCTGCAGATCTCCCCCTTCTGTTCCCCTCTTTACCTTCCCCAAAGCCCTCACATCCCAGAAACATTTGTCAGGGATTTGCCAATAGTCACTTTTTCATCTGCTGGGGCAAGAGTCATCTTTGCATATAGATGTTTTGTAATAGATGCTGCATTGATTATGTAAAGTTCTTTTGGGAATCGACTGACCATTTCTGGGTCCTTACTGACCAGGTCCACCTCCAACATACATCTCGGATCTCCTGAGTCAGTAGTGCTGAGTTGCCTGAGCCACTGGCTGGGGGGAAAAGGTGCAGGACCAGGTGTGGTAGGGACAGATGGTTTTACCCATCCCAGAGGGGTTTGCAAGGCCTACTCTGTTTTAGATGGCTGGCTGAGGAATGGCCATTTGATCTGAGTATGTTCCTCAGCTGGAAATTATAATGACCCTGGTGATGTGTATTTTTTTATGCTTTGCAGTGTACGAAGCAAAGCACACTCCTCCGCTGGTTCATCCTATTCCTCACAATGCCCCTGTGTAGGAGGGGTCATCACTGTACCCACTTTACAGAGAGAGAAAATGTGGTGTGGAGAAGGAACTTGCCCAAGATGGCGTGGCTCACACGTGGCAATTCCAATCCTGGAGTCCAATTGGTTGGATTGTGAGATCTGTGGGTTTTTTTTCTTACACAGTTTTGTTTAAAAGCTCACTGGGGGAGAGGGCATTTACAAAGTGCTCTCAGATTTTCCCCCAAGTCTCAGCATCCTCCAGGAGCATTTGGAGAATAGAACGTGGTTATGTGCAACTGTGCCAGGAAAAAGTGTAACTATCCATGCATGGGATATGGAGGGTGGGGGCGTGTGCCTTTGTTTCTGCAGGTTGAGTGTGCATGGGGAGTGTGAGCAGGCAGGGGATATACAGTGTGTTTGTTGGGGGGTGTGAGTCTTTGGCCTGCTTCTTCCTCTGGTGACTCTGCACTTTGTCTTCAGAGCCCGAAGCCTCTTAGGATGAGAGAAGGACCAGGTGGACCATCATTTGCGGATTATTTGAATATAACTATAAAATGAATACTTTAATAGATGTGCCCAGCCCTCTCACACATTTCTTCCTGTGACCTCAAAACAAACCTCAAGTTTTTGGCATTATTCTCTCCCCAGGGAATGGCCCTCGGAGTCGGTGAGTTAGTCACCCAGAAGAGGAGGCTAATCGTTTTGGAGGTGTGGGATGTGGACACAGAAGGGTCCGTGTCAGACCAACAGCCCAGGTGGCAGAAGCAGAAAGGGGTTCCTGTGGAACCCGGCACCTCCTGTCACTCTTCAGGGAGCTTCCTGGGACATCAAGGCAGCTCTGCAGGGCTGCGGAAGATCTGTGGTCTCAGGCAGCAGACCCCTGGGTAGTGTCTGTGCTTTCTGGCCTTCTGAAAGCATGGTGATCCCTTGATTCTTCCTCTGGCCAACTTCCAGCCATTGGATGGCTGAGGTCCCAGGAGGCCTCCGCGCTGAGTGTCTCACAGAGAGACTTGGAGCTGCCTTCCCTAGTTGTATCATGGTTTTGGCACTTGCTAGCTTCCAACAACACCAGAATACTTTGAAAATGGTCCCTAAACCATGCAGAACATGAGCTGTGGGAGAGAGGCAAGGTCAAGTCGAGTTGGTGGGGGATCTGGTATGCCCAAGCCAGAGGCAGCAGAATTCCCTCTCTGCCTGCTCCCTGGCTGGTATTCCCTGCGGTAACTCCGGAGCTTCCCCTGGAGCTTCCTGCTCTGGCTTCTACCTGAACTTGGCATCCCCATGTGCCAATTAGAGTCACACCTCCCATTTAACCAGAAGCACATTTTCCAGCTTGTTCCTCCACCAGGCTGGGCTCCAAATGCCTCTTGTGGTTGTTTCCCGAAATCAAATCCAACCTCAAAGCATGAAGATTTGCCATTATTAAAGACGAGCAAAAGCATATGCCCCAGGCTCTGGAGAGAATTTCTAATGAGGATTCCAAAGATCACAGCCGACTCATGAGCTCCTGGAAGCCGATGGGCCCTTAACAGTCATGAGCCCTCTAATTACGCTCCCTGCACATCCCAGCTGTACCCACCGCTATGCCTGCGCTGCTCTGCTCCCACGACAGTAGTCTCTGTGATGTAGAGGCGGTGTTTAAAGCCAGCGTATAAAGGGGGGAAACCAGGCATGGTCAAAATTACCCTTACAAATCCCTTAGGAGGGAGGCCAATATCCCACCTCTCAGTAAGTCCAACACAGCCGGGTTCTCCTTCAGTGTTGGAACAAATCACTTTTCTTTGGGTTAAGCACCACATGAGGCTGTTGGCTTGATTTGAGCGTCCATGTAACATAAAAGACGCGTGTCTTGGAACACTGGAATCACCCTCAGGGCGCTACTCACAGGAAAGAGGCACAGAGAACTTCAAAGCCCGTGGGGAAATGGCAGGATCCATCTTCTGTCTCATGCTTGTCCCTTGAGTAAAACAGGGAGTTATATCCCCCACCTGATTTTTCAAAGGCACTCTTTATTCTTGTTATTATTGTGCTGTGTGCCTATACATAGTAGAATTCAAATATATGAAATATGATCTCCTGGAAATACATCCCTGCATCACAAGTGTTCATACCCTTCAAAGTCCTTTTCTGCATCCTAAATGCCACTTCTTCCAGGAGGCGTTCCCTGACTACCTCTGCTAGAAGTGGTACAGAACCCATGATGACTGATGCCACCCCTGCCTCCTATCCTAGGAGCTATGTATATATCTTACCTCCCCAAATGTGTCAGGGTCCTCCTCTGTTTCACCTTGGGGCCCCTCTAGCACTTGGCTCAGAGTCTCTCATACATCCCTAATTGATAATCAGTGATTCAAAGACCAGATATATGGGCGAATGAATTTCAAAAAGAGCTCATCTTGGAATACAGGAACAGCTCTATCTTGCTGATACACAGGAGTGCTGTAGTCCAGGATTCCAGGTAGGACTGGAATCAAGGACTTCCATTTTGACCCGACCCCCTAGATTCTATAACTCTGGGGAATATCTCTGTGCCTCCTCCATTCCCTGCCTCCTCCTGGCTGCCCTTCCTGACCAGCTTCCTCCTGTTCAGATGCGTCATGCAGAGCACATTCACAAGGCAATGAGTGCAGAAGCCTGGCCCCAGAGCCCTGCCATGTAGGAAAGGCAACATGCCCATTTCACACATGAGGACATTGAACCTCAAAGAGTCATATGTCAGCTTGCAGTCACATGACTAATGAAGAGCGGGGCCTGGATTGGTGATTGTCAACTGCCCCCCCTGCCTTCTATTTACTCACAGACTACCTCTGGGTGGACATGACATTTTGGTCATAACATACATCTAGGTACTGTGGCGAGCCCCTGCCAGACCAATGAGAGGCCAGTGGACAGGGTCCTGGTGACTCCAGTCCCATGAGGTGCTGTCTGCAGCTCCAGATGTCCCATTGCAAATGCCAAGTCCCCTGTCCCCTTCACAGGATCCCTTGGGGGTTCTGGGGGTTCTGTTTTCTTCCACGACCTGGGCACCTGGCTGTAGACCACACACCACTGGCTGGGTCCCCTGCCTTCCTCCTTCCCGCCCATTTCCCTGTGACCTAACACTGTCTCCACTCCTCCAGAGGGGTGGAGCTAACACTTCTGGATTCAAATCCTAGCTCAACCTGGGTACTTGCTGACCATAAGTCACTAAAGTGCTCTGAGCCTAGTTTCTTCCTCTGTAAAACCAGGACAACACTCGCATTTGCTGACATGAAGTCAATAGCCTATAAGTAGCAGGAGTTGGCTCAGACCGCTTTTAGCTGGAATTTAGAATAATGTAGGAGGCATGCCACACAGTAGGCAAGGTGACTCAGATCAGGGTTTGACACCTAGATTCTGTACTTACTCACTTGCTGTGTGACTCTGGGAAATTTACTCAGTGTCTCAGCTTCAAATTCCTTACCAGTAAAATAGGGATAAAAATAGTAACTAACCCATGGGGCTGCTTTGCACCGAAAGGAAATAACTCACATTAACAGCTTAGCACAATGTCTGGCACTTAATCAGGACTCAATAAATGTGATCCATTAATTATTAGCCATTATTAATTATGTCAGCGACTAGTAGAAAGAGCTGATTTGCATGAGGTTTTATCTACGAGAATGGGGAAGTAAAATAGATAGCTGTCTCCAGTATTGGTCCTTGGGGCTGTCTAGTACCTAAGCCCTAATGAGGGAGTGAGCAGAAGACAGAAGGAAGGTGAAGGAGTCATTTTCAGGTACCAGGTTACAAAGATGGCTTAGAGTAATGGCCTACCCAGGGAATGTAAGACATCTACTTATTGAGCAGCTACTATGTTCCCAGGAAGATACTCTGTGCTGAGGATCAAGAGGCAAATAGGAGACATAGCCCTGCCCTCATGGAGCACAGTCTAGTGGCACTTCTGGGTTTGCACATTGGAGGCACCTGCCTGGGGGTGTTCTAGCAGTAACAGGAGAGTAACATGTCAGCCTTTCCAGTTCCAGGATTCAGATGGAGGAGTCTGGAAAGGAGTCTGGAAAAACAGAACGTCAGAGAGCAATGATCAGTCTTACAGAAGATGCCCCAGGATGCTTCCAGTAATAACAAGTGAGACTGTGGAGGAGCAGGTGTTACACACGAGAAAACCTGAGAGAGTGCATTTAGGGCTATTACAATTGAGGGGTCGCGTCATTACTTAATGTTAGTGAAACTTGAGGAAGTTAAGGATCCCAATGTGGTGCACCTCTTACGGGGAGTTCTACCACATTGAGAAGGGATGGTTGATGCCCTTCACGGGGCCTCCCAGATTCAGACACACCTGACACCACATCTCCCACTATTTATTCTGCACACGGTATGCAAAACACAGTCAGCATTAGCTTTCTACTGAGTACACACAGGGACACACACCTCATAGGTCTTCCACCAGGTGAGAAACCTCTTCCACCCACATCTTCATCCACCTCTGCTCTCTCTTCCTTTCTTTCTAGCACCCAAATGGGCTCCAGGGCCTGGGCAGACCTGGACTCAGGTCTCAGCTCTGCCACTTATTAGCTGCATGACTTGGTATAGTCAGCAAAGTCTTTGATCCTCGGTTTCTCTTTCCTGTAAAACAGGAACAGCAAGAGTCTCTCCCTCACAAAGCTGCAGTGAGGATGCAAGGTGTTTCCGCACACAAGTGCTTAAGACGCATGTAGGTCATGCTCACCCCACCCTCGCACACGACAAATCACCTAGCACACAGGACCCTGAACTGCCCCTACCTAGCCTGCAAGACCATCTAACCAGGCCACGACACCCCAAAGACCCCAGGACTGGCCTGCCTCCTCTCTGCATCCCTGTCGGAAGGCTCCACAGAAGCAGTTGGGCCCACAAATGCCCCCCGGAGCCTGAGCCACCCAGGCACTGCCAGTGGGGTCAGGCACAGCTCTGCAGGGTGAGGGCTGGGCTGGGCTGCCTGCGGGCAACAGGCGCTTCCCTTCCCTCCTGCCCACGGCAGCAGGACCCTCTGCCCCTGGGTCCACTCAAGACGCAGGATCCAGCCTCACGGCTGCCTCTCCTCCTCCCCCCATCGCTCCTCCGCAGCCTTTATTATCTCAACTACTTTAAGAGACTTCGCTCCCCCCCCCTCCACTCCTCTGATGCTAATCTCTCTCCATAAATCATACCCTCTAATCTTTTCATCACCTTTCTCTGATTAAAGCAGCCTCGGGGGTTGGGAGCCCCAATCCTCGGTGACTAAAGCGCTTTGATGTCCAAAGACGGTCCCGGAGGCGGTGGGCTGGCTGGCGATCAGGCCTCGCCCACCACGTGCAGCAGCCTGGCGCACGCGCCGTCTACCCGGACGCGTTCCCGAGCTGTCCTGGGCTGCCGGCGCAGCCCGGCACCTCGAGGATTTCACAGATCTCTTCATGAATATTTCTCACTACATACTGGATGTCATTATTCTATTGAGAATCAATTAGCCCAAATGTTGTTATGACAGCTACAGAAAAATGATATTTTTAGCTTTGCTTTATGCTGCTCTGTCTCTGCACAGAATTATTGAAAACCTTAAAACTAATCTAGTGGTGACATGGGCCTTCGTGGCAAGCTAAGGAGCGATTGATCTGGGAATGTGGAATTGTGGGAAGTGCGGGGCTTTTCTCAATGAAGTGGGAGCTATCAGAAATGGCTTTCGGGATGGGAGGCAGAGCTGGACCTGGCGCCAGCTCCTTACCTGGTCGGATCCTCAGTGTTTATACCTGTCAGAGGGAAACACCAGTCTTCCCTACCTTTTGTGTTTTATGCCACGATGCATGAAACGCACTTAGCAGGTGTGTGGTACTTCACTGGTGAGTGGCTCTATTGCCAGTGGCTGACAGGGAGACCCAGAAGCAAGGCTTCCTGGGTTCGAGACCCAGCTGTGACACTTTGTAGGTGTGTTATCTTGGATAGGCCACTTGCTCTCTTTGTGCCTCAGTTTTATCCACCATGACAGGGATGAATCATACCTATTTCATAATATTGTGAGGATCAACTGGGCTAATAAAGTAAACCACGAAATACCCAGCCTGGCTTCAAAAGGTTCTGCTCTTTTTAATGTAGGTGGACCATTGTTATCATCTGCTATACACCTTTGTCCATCCAGACCCCTTCCTATTCTAGCAAGTTCAAATCCTCCTGACAATCAAATCTAGCTCAGATGTCACCTCCACCACTACACCAGACAGACTGGGACTGGGATTCTGGTTCCAGTAATCACCAGTAACCTTGAACAAAGCATTCAACCTCTTTGCCTTCATTCCTCTTTGGTAGAAGAGTAATAAAATTTCCTTATTCATCAGATGAGGGGCTGGCCACTATCACCTCTGGACCCTGTCTGGTGCTGAAGCTGGGTTAGCAATTCCTTGTTCACATACCAGCTCTCCTTGCAGTAGCTTCTTTTAACACCTGCGCGCTGTTCCTCCTCCAGGAGCGGTTTTACAGATTTATAGTAAACAAGGAAGCTGTTTTATGCCAAAAAGGAAAAAAAAAGTTACATTTGAACGGGAAACCCTTGGGGGAGGCAGTTCCAGGATGCCCCCCTGCAGCCACATATTCTGCCAAGCAGGAGCTGGTGTCAGAGAAAAGGTCGAACCCCTTGGAACACCTTTGCTTCCAGCCAAGTCCCGCCCAACTCTCCTGTCCAGTGGGTTTTGTTCAGCTGGAGTTTAACCGCACCTGATAGCTGACATCTTTCAGCAGAGAAAGGGCCAGAGGAGCAGGCTGGCAGAATACCCCAGGGACCCCCAGAATGCCCTGTATCCTACACTGGCCACCCAGCTCTCTGCCTGAATAAATTCCTGCAGTGCTCTAAGGCTGTGTTCACCAACCCTTATTATACAGCCTCCCAGTCCTTTCATTTGGGATTACCTTCGCCCTCCTGGCCCTGTCCCCACATGGCACTCTTTCTGGCTGCTACTGTAACATTTGTCATAGTTACCACCTCTGACTTCAGTTCCTTATGTACAGGGCTGTCTCCCCTGCTGGATTGCATCAAACAATGAAACAAGACCCATTTCTAATGCTTGGGGTGTTTACCCTCCTTGTCTCATCCCCCACTGCATTCTAGGCACAGGTAACCTCCCTAGAGTCTGCCCTACCTAGTATTACCAATTCTTTGATCTCCGGAATAGCACCCTGTCCAACTCTTTGTCCAGGGTCACCTTGTACAGTTGTGTAGGTTGTATACTGCCCAACTTCCTGGTGCCATTCACATAGCCCATGATGGAATGATGCCCTCTGAGTTTTGTGCCTTTCCTATCATTGGAACCTTATAAGAACTTTCTTTCATTGTTTCTGGGTGCTCTGACTTCTGAAAAGCTCACCCCAAACACACATATTGGCACATGTATATACTTCATTTAGTAATTTCTTGCCACAAACATATTTTGAGAAGATTTTTATAATTTGACTTTTGAAATGATTTGGCTATGAGCAAATGATTTATGTTCAGCTATGATTTCTCAGCAACCATTGTGCATTCTTCAGGATTGAGTAAAGAAAAATCAAATCTGCAGACTGATTTCAAATGTCCAGCAATTGCTATGCATTTAGCCACTAATGAAGTTGATCTAATAGTTGGTTTATAGACATTTCATTAAACACCTTCTCCTGTTTTACATTTATCTTTAAGTTTTCTTTTTGCATTTTGGAGTCAATAATTTCTTCCAGAATCATGGGCCTCAAGCGTGAGCAAATTCTTTTTCTCTTCTACCCTGCCAAATGACAGAGGCCAGTCTATAACTTTTCAAGACACATTACTGAGGAGTTTGTGGCAGGCAGGTAGTTAAATGCCCTCATTTATTCCTGTGGTCTGAGCATACCACATAATAGCGCTCCTCATGCTTCCAACGTGTGCCAATTGTATGGTCACTACATAATACAGCAGAAGTGCTACAGAGAGAAGGCTGGCCCAGGCACAGACCTGCCCCAGCACCTCCTTCAGGCTCTGGGCCCTTCCCCTGGCTAGTCTCCACATGTTCCAGGGACCCTCACCTCCACCCACCTACCCCACCTTGAGGAATATTCTAGGCATCTCCACACCACAGAGTCCAGAACAAACTGCCCCCAGCAGCTCAGACAGAAAGTCTTTTTCTTATTCCTGACTAAGGCCTGCTTACCAAAGTCCTCATTTCCTGCAGCACGAATGACATCTTTCTTAGAAAGCTGACAATGGACATTTTCATTTCCTTTTGTGAAAACCCCACTCCCATCCATAAGGGTGTGCTCTGGCCCTCTGACCCCAACCATACAATCGCAAAATAGTTCCACATTGATACACATCCCAGAGTCTTAATCTACATATCTTTAAATCTTAAATCTTTTGTGGAACAAGGCAGAATATCAATTAATCAACCAATCAATTTCTCTTTTTAGCACCAATCAGATTGTAGTATGATTGTATCCATGGGTCCCCCTCCCTGGACTGTGACCTCTTGTGGAGGGATGTGGGGTGCCTCGTTCATCACTGCATCCCCAGCACCCCAACCTGGCACACAAAAATGCTGTCCAAAGCATGATCTGAATAACCATGATAGCAATTTTATGTTCAGCTGTAAGCTCCTTAAACACAAGATTGTGCTTGTTCATTTCTGCCGACACCATAGTATATACTAGCCTGTGGCAGAGGCTCATTGGAGGGACAGGCTCCCAGAAAGTTTGGATGGAAGGGAGGAAGGGAAGGAGGGAGAGGGGATGATAGGTGATGGTTTCATGAATGGTCAGAGGCACACTTAGCTGGATGGATGGGTCCTTAGCCTGAGAGATTGGGGTCCAAGAAAAAGATAGAGCTACTTTGACCCAGTTTCATTCAACTTTTACATCACCGTGACCAAAATACCTGACCAAAAAAAAAAAACTTAGAGGAGGGAAAATTTATCTGGGGCTCAAGATTTCAAAGGTCTCAGTCCATATCAGCCTGAGGAAGGCAGGACTGAGGTGAGGCGAGGCAGAACATCACAGCATCAGGCATGCCAGGGAAAAGCAGCTGGGTGCATGACAGCCGGGAAGCAGGAGACAAGGGACACAGGAAGTTGCACCCTTCCAGGGCACACGCCCAGATGTACCACCTTCTCCAACCACGCCCCACCTGCCTCCAGTTACAGCCCACTCTGGTGGACAGATTAGGTTACAGCTCTCTTGATCTCATCAGTTCACCTTCAAACATTCCTGTCTGAACAGGAGTTTGGGAGGACAGCTCATATCCAAACCACAACACTTCCTAATAGCTTTTCAGTTCTGAGCTCCAGTTTCTATGAGGTCTGACAACCCAATGGTTCCTATCCTTGGATTCCCAAGACAATTTTATGTGTCCTTACAATAAACTCCCTTCCATGTGAAGCAGCTTGAGGAGATCAGTTTCTTTTAACCAAAAGACTTTAAGTCAAATAGGTGCCCTCCTCCTGGATGGAGTGGGAGTGAAGAGGAAGAGACACTTACCTCTGGATGGTCCCCCAGGTGGGTCTTGGGAAGCATGGCATATTCGGTCATCCTGAGGTCTTCCCCAAGACAAGCTAAAAGGCTGGGCTGGTTATGAGTGATCTTGGTTCAGTTCCGTTTAATGAACCTATTCTGGGAGTGCAGGTCTGTGCCAAAGAGTGGGTGAACTTTTATGAACATTTGGCTGTTGGCTTGAAGCAGGTCCACCCAAATCCAGCCTCACCTCCAACAGCTGCTGTGTCATCTTGGGTAGTCACTGACTGTGCTGGCCCTCAATGCTCCTATAAAATGTGAACTTGGAAGGAAATCATCATGCCTTTCCTGTGTCAACGTTTTGAGCTCATGTGACTTGCCCAAGGTCACCTGTATAACCCACTCTAAAAGATTCTCATCTTTTGAGTGGGATAACAATGAACTCACTGATACCGATGCCCGCTCCTTTTGCCAGTGTCCACACAAGCATGGAGAACATGGTACGATTCTGTCATTTTTCACATACTCCCCTAACTTGTGTTCTTCCTGACACCCAGAATTCTTTCCTCATGTCCCTATTTCCCCAATGTTCCAATCCAGTCCACCCATCTAGGGTCTAGGCCAGACCTCTCCTGCAGGGTGCTTTTCCTGTTCATTCTTCTGGAAATGACTTCTCCTTCCTGGTACCGCCTGCCTTGTCTTTTAGCAGGTCACATCCCCTGAGGTGGGGGTTGGGGGGTGGGATCTGATTGTCTCTGCAGGATGGGGATAGAGAGGGGCTTTCTCAGGGCTCTGCACACAGGAGACACCACTGAACATTTAATGGTATGGGTGGCCAGAGAATGATTTGATGATATTGTAGGAGAGCTTGTGAATTTTTCCAAAAGATCACAAAACAGCAAGTATTATATATATGACATAACTTTGTTCTGAAATGTATCTGAAAAAGTGTGAGGAAATGTGTGTGTGCCCAAGACATTTGTTCATAGCAGTAGGATTTTTTAAATATTTTTTATTTAATATTTTTAATATCAGGTTTTATACTGGAAGAGATTACATAATTGATCAAATGAATGTACAGAAATAATCAAAACTTTTAATGAGGATCCTTTCAAATTCTTGATAGTTACCATCAATGATTTGGGGTGACTATTCATTTTCTTCTTTCTGCATATCTGTATTTCTCCATGTTCCAGAATGAGCATGTATTATTTTTGGGATGGGAAAAAGAGAAAAGCTATTTAAAAATAAATAAGTAAATGTTTGTTTAGTGAATGAAAGTACGAGGCTCTAGTGTGTTACACGAGACTAATTTAGAGCTAGATCTTGTAGCAGAAGCCATCCCCTGCCAGCCAAGTCTCCCTCACCACACCACCATTGCCAACAGAATCTGTGTGCTTCTAGCTGTAGAACTGTGCCTATGGGGTTTGCAAAGAACCCTGGAGTTCATCAGGAATCATGGAGTCCTGCTTTTCCTAACAGCCGTCATCACAACCCCTTCATGTTCACTGAGCTTTACAGTTTGCAAAGCAGTTTTACATACCTTCCTCATTTGCTCCTTTCAACCCAGCAAGGCAAGTGCTAATGCCTCTTGGTCACCAATGTGGAACCTGGAGCCTAGGCAGACTAACTGAAGAGGTGGAAGTCAAGGTCACACAGCTAGCAAGGGGTAGAGCCAGGACTAGAACCCCTGCCTTCCACTCAAGCCGGATCCTCTTCCTCCAGCACCAACAAATCTCCTGGCACACAGATTAGACACACCAACTAGGGTGACCAGGCCCCCACATTCTGCATGCGTTGAGTAGTTCGATGTTCAGGAAGGCAGCTTTAAGAGACAGGTACTTTCTGCCTGGAGTCTGCAATGCCCAGGTGTGCTCCCAGGAAGGCTCCCTCAGGAGAAGACCCTTCTTAGAGAAGTCTGTCTAGGCCACAGCAGGCCCATGTGATCACCATCATGGTGGTTGGCGGCTATGTCCCATGCAATAGCTGTGCTCATGGAAATCTGGGAGACTTCTGACCCAGACACAGCCAGTGTCCAGAACCCCTTGGGGGGGGGCATCCCTCTGCACTGCTAATGGGGGAGGCACAGTAGCGGCCTCCGAAGCTGGGGTTGCTCATGACTGCTGATTCCTAGGGGGAAAAATTTTTTAAAAGAAAGAAAAAAAGCCCCTCTAACCTAAGAAATCATACACATCCTCAGACATGTCCCATTTGCTGCCACCATCTCACCAAAATACCAATTCTTCTTCCCTTGTTCTCCTGCTCCCTCACAGGCCTTGTGCAGAGCCATCAAGAGGCGTCCAAAAATTAATTACAGTTTCTTTATAAAGTATAATTATGATAAAAAATAAAATACAAAGTACTAGGGAATATATTAAATACTGAGTTTGTATATAACTTCCAAATAAAACTCTTTCCAATGTTTTAATGAGAAATTGGAGTTTGCTTCTAGAAACATATTTTTTAATATCAGGTTTTATACTGGAAGTGATTACATAATTGATCAAATGACTGTACAGAAATAATCAAAACTTTTAATGAGAATCCTTTCAAATTCTTGATAGGCACCATCAATGAAAAGCTTGTTCTCACAAGTGATAAAACACTCAAATTCATTTTTAGACAAATATGTAACACAACGATTAAAATTATATTTACAGAATATAATAGATCTGTTCTTTATTGACAAAATTAATGTTGGGAGTTCTTATACTAAAGAAAATGAGTGTAGGGTCCAATCAAACTTGTCTACACAAAGTATTTCAAAATTGCAATGAAGCTCTAATCTGCAGACCGGAAATGCAGTGCTAGAATGGTCAGCTGCAGGGAGCCCAGGTGCCTCTAAAGGGGCAAAGGGCATGGATGAGAGAGTGACAGAGGGCATGGATGTCCAAACACTGTGAAAGAGCTTCACCTCCTCTTCCACCTTCTTGAGCCCACCCTAGGCTGGGAACAACATGGACACCAGCCACTCCATGAAGCCCCTTGTTCATCATGAACATCACGTGCACTGCTGTCCACAGCAGCATATGTACAGGTAGAGAGCACTCCTTGACCACACCCAGTCCATTTCAGCACAGCAGGGAGTGCCAGATGCCCTTCATCCTGCAGGCCACTTGCAGGAACCTCAGGGTACCCGCAGAGGCCCTCCAAGGAGCCCCAGCCCCAGCCCAGCTTGCTACCAGATAGAGACAATCAGCCCAAGAATTCCAAATGCCCCAGGGGCCACCTGGTGGCGAAGAGTGTGGGTGGGGATGAGGCTTCAGTATTTCTTGGCCCATCAGGTAGGAAGATCTGGCTTGGAGGTGCCACCTGCAAAAAAAAGGTTGCAAAGAAAGCCTCGGGATTTTCCAGGGAGTCTCAGCCTGCTTTGGAGCACTAGTGAAGGGCTGTGACTGGCAGAAGGGGAAGCCAAGAGCAAACTGGGCTGGAGACCAGAGCTCCCACCCCTGGAAGGTTCTGCTGCATTGGTTGTCCCCAAACTAAATGCATAATGGGGGCTTGGCCCAGGTAGAACTTGAGCACCCTTGCCCTCTATTCTCCCATGTCTCCATGGACCTTTTGACAGGACCTGATGAGTACACAGCATCCAGTGATCAGGCCCAAAACAACATGAAGGCATCTACTGTTGGAAGGTGAGGCGGGAGCCTACACCTGCATCTTTATTGCCTCTGTCGAAAGAGGAGAGAGCCCTATTGGGAGGAGAGAAACAGAAGACAGAAAGAGACAGCTAGACTTGGGGAGCTAGACTTGGGGAGCCAGGCAGATGGGGAGGGACAAGAATGGAAAAGCGGGAGACACCAGAGAGGTGGAGCGAATGGGAGGAAGACTGATGTGAAGAACCTAAACGGAGAGTGTGACCCGGGTGCAGGGAGAGCGGGAGAACAAGAGGCGAGAGCAGGCGGAGGGCGGGCGGAGGCGCCGCGAGCAGAGCCGCACACGCGGCAAGGATTCGCCGCCGTTCCTCAAACACAGAATGCGGCGCCCTTTGGAGAAGTCGCGCTGGGCGGAAACGCTAACTCCATGGGCAAGTGCAAATGTAAAGAGGCCCTGAGAGCACTTTGTGCAAATATCAGGCCGGGAAATGCTGCGCCCGCGGAGCTGCCGGGCACCTCTGCGCCCCCGCGCCCTTGGCTGCGCGCTAATTCACTTTGCCGTCACCTCCTGGGCGGGGGCGGGCGAGCCCGGGCAGTCAGAGCACGCAAAGGGTGCAGAGCGCCTCGCAGGGCCAGAGGCCGTGGCCTTGCCTAATGGAGCAAAAGACAGATCAGCAGAAGCCAGGCAGGTGGGTGGGAGGGCGGGGAGCAGACGCAGACTCCCGGGATGAAGTCAGGGGAAGAGGCACAGAAAGACACAGAGAGCACAGAGTGCGGGGTAGGGCCCCCGCCTTGAGTTTGGGGCTTTCACCTGCAGCGGGGGAGACTCTCTGCAAGACATCCAGAGCTTCAGGTTCCTCTCTGTAAAACAGGAAAACACAGCCTTTTCTGTTTACAGTAAAGATGCTTTTGGGGAGGGGCGTGAAATGCGAAGGAGTTTGGAAAGCAATGAGGTTCATAAATACCCACTAATGGCAATAGTAGCCAACCAACGCTTTTACAACAATGGAAAAGCCAGGCACCCTTCTAAAGGTTTTACAGACATTTGCTCAGGTAATCCTCTCAGCAACTCCACGTAGGCCCTTTTTACAGATAGTAAAATCGAAGCACAAAGGACTAGCCACTTATCCAAGGTCACACACAGTAATTGGCTAGTGAACCCTGACCACAGGGATCCAAAGTCTATGCTACTCTATCAGGCAGGGGCTGATGTTATTAATGTCCACGTTTTCCATGTGAGGGAAGAAAGGTTGAAAAAGTCGGGGCCATCATCTATGTCCCATCGGCAGGAAGTAGCAAAACCAGGTCTTGAAGCTTAGGGCACTGGGTATGAGTGGAAAGAACACCAGCTCAGAGGTCAGGTGACTTGGGTTCAATGTCCTTTTCTGTCACTGTGTGACATTGAGAGAATGGATTCAGTTCCCTGTCCTAGGGTACACTGACCAATTCTGTTAGGTTATTGTAAAGATTCAATGAGCAAAAGCGTGTGAGGAACTTGACAGTGGGCGCTCGATCAGTTCATCTGGTCAGTGTTTATGAAGCACTGTGCCGGGTGCTGAGGATATGGTCCTGACTAAGATACGGAGGAGCACTGCCCTCGTGGGACTTGCTTGTAACAGGGGAGACAGAGAACAAGTAAACAAATCACCACAGACTGTTACCAGGGAGGCTAGGGAAGAAACCAGAGGGAATGTTACAACAGATCTAACCCCGGGAGGAGATGAGACGAGCCAGCCCCAGAGGAGCAGCAAGCACAGCAAGCGCAAAGGTGCCAGGGCGGGAAAGCGTGTGGCAGATTCGAGGTGCTGGTAGCAAAAGCACAGTAAGTGGGGAGCACAATGGCAGAAACGGGGTGTAGAGGTGGGGAAAGGCATGGGGTTTATCCTGAGCTCTGTAGGAAGTCATGGAAGACTTTTAGAGAGGGGTGACAGGATCCAATTTATAGTCTTAAAAAAATCACTCTGCCACCATGCAGACCGGAGAGGAACAAGACAGGAAGCAGGAAGTCGTTAGGATGTGAAGGTCTATCCAGGCTTGAACCAAGAGGGATCAGGAGAGACAGAAAAACACGGAAAGATGCAAATGTAGTTTCTTACAATATAAATGCAGGTGGCTGTTCACCGACTCATCACTGATCCATGCTATCCGGTCTCAGACTCAGTCTCCAGGTCCAGTGGCATGAATGTGCTTTGCAAGCTCCACTGGAGACCAAGGGCAGTGGCCCCCAGAGATGTTTAGCTGACTGCTCTGCCCAGTTGCTTCCTGAGCGGTGCTAGAGATCAGGCTCCACTCACGGCCCTGTCAAAGGCTACAGATCAAATGGCAGTGTTGGGGACTGTGGGCACGGGCACAGCACCCAGAAACCAGAATCTTTGGAGGGTTGACTATCTCTCCTCCATCCTCCTCCTGTTTGCAGCATTAGGGCCTGCAAGGGTGAAAGAAATGGATCAGCCACGGTCACTTTCTTCAAGGTGGAATATTCTGGGGAGCGGGTCACTCTGGAGGAGATCTCAGGAGAACAAAGTGGAGATTATCCTGTTGTGTTTCTTTAAGCATTTGTTGTTGAAATGGAAGTTACAATTCAAGCTAATTTGAATAACAGAATCATAGGAAAAACACCCTCTAACCACAAAAATGAATATTCAACATTCCCACCTTATCTTCTTTGCTTTGTGGGGCTGTTTCTCAGCTGCATATTAAACGGCCCCTTCATGTGAAGCTGGCAGAGTGGTGGTTTTGCAAGACAGAATGCTGCTGGGCTAAGGCGCTAAATTCAGAACATAAGTCATTTTGGGTTCCCAGAATTTCAAGGATCTTACGGGGACAGGCCTAGAGCCAAAGGAAAGGTGGGAGGACTGGGGAAAGTTTGGATCAAGACCACGGGCTGTAGTGAGTGAGAACTGAGTGTTCCCAAGCGGCTCTCATGGGGGAGCTGTCAAGCCTGTCCCTGCCGCCCCCCTCCCCCCGCCCCACCATGGGGCTCTCTGTAAAACCTGCAAGGGAGGAGTGGCCAGTAGATGGAAGGCTCCAGTGGTGGCCCCGCTGCACAAGTGCAATCGGTCCCTCAGCTTCTGCAGGTTCTGCATCCACAGATTGAAAATATTCAGAAAAAAATCGCATCTATGCCTAACATGTACACTTTTTTGGGGGTGGTCATTATTCCCTAATACCATATAACAACTATTCAACAACATTCACATTGTATTAAGCATTATAAGTAGTCTGGAGATGATTAAAAGTATAAAGGAAGCTGTGTATAAGTTATATACAAATAATACACCACAGGGAGAGGGGTGTTTTGGGAATTGAACCCAGAGGTGCTTTACCACTGAGCTACGTCCTCAGTCTTTTTCATTTCAAAACAAGGTCTCACTAAGTTGCTGAGGGTCTTGCTAACTTGCCCGGGCTGGTCTCGAACTTGTGATCCTCTTACCCCAGCCTCCTGGGTCACTGGTGATTACAAGCCTGTTGTTCCAGGCCCTGCTAACATTTTGTATAAGGGACTCAAGTGTGCACAGATTTTGAAATCCTCAAGGAGTTCTGGAACTAATCTGCACAGACACCAAGGGATGATTGTATTATGTGCCTAGAGGGGCCACTGTAGAAATTGCACACGTTGTTTGCACTGAAAGCAGTTCTCTGGATTCCCCTGGCCCATGAGAAACACTCAGGACACTGATATCCCTCTTTGCTCACTTTCCAGCCAGGCAGGGCGTCTGCGTCCTCAGCTGCAGTACTGGACGTACCCCACCACGTGTGGTTTCCTAAACACTGCTAACTTTCTGTCTCCCAGCCTTTGCCTGTA
Source organism: Geosciurus inauris (assembly GCA_004024805.1). Classification (NCBI taxonomy): domain Eukaryota; kingdom Metazoa; phylum Chordata; class Mammalia; order Rodentia; family Sciuridae; genus Geosciurus; species Geosciurus inauris. Next base: position 93,442 of record PVHX01006457.1, read on the forward strand.
CTGTCCTTTCTTCCCAGAATGCCTTTCCTCCCAACTGGACTCTCAGCAAACATCCACTCGGGATTGCCTCTGCTTGCATTTCCTGGCACCCACCCCTACCAGGTTCCCACAGGACTTAGACACTGCGCTCTGCTGCAATTACCTGTTTTCTACCAAATTAGATTGTACCTTCCCCAAGGAGATCTCTGCATCGGCAGCCCATGGCCTGAACCTGGCATAAAGCCAAGGCCAACCCAAGCTTACAAATGCACAAATGAGGTGGCTTTGGGTTGAGACCTGGGAGTAATAAAACAAAAAGAAGGAAAAACAGTGAATGTGTTGGATGATGGAATCAGGATCTCAAAAGGTCTGACTTGCTGGATCAGTGGGTTTAATCCAACACGGACACTTTAAAAGAGATATATGTCATGCTTTACACTTAGATTCCAAACCAATGGCCCCAGAATAGGAACAGAGGAAGGACAGCCAGGGCATCCCCTTACATAAAAGGAAAGCCTGGCATGATCAGTCTTGACAGCCATGCAGCGGGCTGCCATAAAAACCAAGGCAGAATTAATAAAGGTCTTATGCTTAGAATAAGGGAGTTGGGGAAAGGAATATTCAAATAAATTCCAAAGAGACTCCAAAAGACATCACTTGAGGAATACCTCAAGAGGATGAGATGAAAACATAAAGAAGACCTTGCTTCAGATCTCTAAGAGAAATAGGGCAGGTGGGTTCCCTGGGGCCTCAAGAGGCAAAATAAAGAGGATGGTTGGAAGTTTGTGGATAGGAAGAACACTGAGAATCAAGCCTTTCTGAATATGGGCAATATTGCCTTGGTCGAAGTAAGCTCCCCATCTCTGAAGGTGTACAAACAGGGACAGGACTGACCCTTGGCAAGGAGGCTAAAGGGCTTTGCTACTTCCTCAGCCTCCTTTCCTACAATTCTCCCAGCCACACTGGCCTCCTGGCCATTCCTCGGCCACACCAAGCACAGCCTCACCTCAGTGCCTTTGCATTTGCTGCCCCTGGAGCTTGGAAAACTCTTCTCCCAGAAACTGGCCTGTTTCCCTCCCTCACTTCAATCATATTTCTGTCCATCTGTCACCTCCAGAGAGGCACATTCCATGAACACCCTATCTAAACCAAATAGCTGTCTAGTTACTGTCTGTCTCTCCAACTACAATATAAAGTCCTTGAGAGTAGGGCCTTGGTCACATTCACTGCTACAGCTTGTCTAGACAGGATTGTCACATAGCAGGTGCTCATTAAATACTTGCTGAATGATGAAATGAATGATCTCATTCATTCTCCACAACAACCCTTTCTCAGTTTAATTCACACAAAAGCACCTCATGTAAAGACAGAGTGAAGAAACTAATGGCAGGTTCAGTGGACAAGTCAGAAAGACACGGAGAGGGAGGGACCTCACTCTGACTAGCCACCGGCCCTGCCAGGCACATGCTCCTTTCATTTAATCTCCACAACAGTGCTGTGAATTTGATTAGTCTCAAATTTCAAACCTCAAAGACCATGTAACATTAGGATTCATTAGTTGCCAACAACAGAAAAAATGCTTGCTAATGTAGGCGAAGAGGGAATTCCAGAAGGAGGTAGTTCACAGGATTGAAGGAAAGAGTGAAGAACCAGACTTCAAAAAAGAAGGAAAGCAGAGTAGCTACAAAGATCCAGGGCCATAGTATGAATGGTCTCCCAGTCTTCCAACCTGATATCACTCCGCGCAGGCTTCGGATGCCTTCTGGAGAGTCTGGTTGGACAAGCTTAGATCACTTGAGTCCTGTTGGCCTGCAGAGGTGAGAACGTGATTGACAGGTTTATTAACACGGCATGAAGGCGGCCCAAGGGAAACGGAGGTGTTGTTACTAGACAAATGGGGAGTGGCTACCTGACATGAGAAACAAGAGTGGGTCACTTCCCGCGCTCACAGATTATGGGTCCAATCCCCTGGTTGCTCAGAAGCTCAGAAAGGGCAAACGTGGTCACACAGAGGCCAACGCAGGCCTGACAGACAGGTCTTCTGGCTCCGATTTTGGCATACATGTCAGGTCTCATCAGAGTTTGGTTTCAGATCCTTTTGCTTCCAACAAGCCCTCTAGAAACCACTCTCGCTCTTGTCATGCTTGGAGGTCTTAGCATCACCCCAGACTTCCTACAACAGCCTCTGGACCCAGGCCCTAAGATACGCCCATATCAAGGCTTTTCGAAACTTCTTTAACTGCAACTCTGATGGCCACCGGATCTCCAGTGAGAACTCACATTGCCAACTTCAGGAAGTGACTGTCATAACTAATTTATTTTCATGTCTGTTAGGAAGCCCTCCTGGGTGGTATGATCCACAGATACAAGCCCGCTTCACCTCTACTAGAAGGGTTTAAAAAATGAAATTAGACATGTTTTTGAGGCAAAATCTCTCACAGTTCACTCCCTGGTTCGGCACAAATTCTCTCAGCATTCGTGACCAAAGGAGACTCCTCCAAACCATTTCCTGTCATCTCCTCCGAGCTGTCAACTTTGATTATTCCTTTCCTGGTACTGTGCCTTGTCTTATACTAAAGGAATAATAAATACCTCCCTTCCCCTGTCTGAATCTAGGACTCCAGCACTTTTTATTTCCCATTTTACACAAAACTTTTCAGCAAGAGCACAGAGGAGGTAACAGCAGTTGCAATAAATCACTAGGGAATGAGATTGAGACTATTTCTAGGCAGCTCCCCAGAAATGGGCTCATCTAATGTTTGGTGAACCTGCTGTGTGCTAGGCCTTCTCTCTTTCTTCACTGGGCCATTTGCAACCAGGTTTTTACCCATTAGTACCCCAGAACTAATGTCACATGTCCCCCACAGAAGCCCCTTTTCAAACCTTATCCTGGTTAAGCTCTCTGGCAACATTTCTTCATCATTTTCTTGTGCATCTTCCTCCCCAGAGTGTAAGCTGCACGAGGAGAGACTTTGTTTTGATCACTACTGTGTCCTCTTCAGAATCCAGAACAGTGCCTGGTATATAGTAGGCACTCATTAAGTAACTGTCGCATGAACAGACGGATGAACCCACGGATGAATAAATGAATGAACCCTCATGTCCTTGAAATGCTTTTGATCCCAACACGCCACTCTTTTAGTCAGCTTTTTCACTGCTGTGACTAAAGGATCTGACCAGAACCACTGTAGAGAAGGAAGAGTTTTTTTGAGGGCTCACGGTTTCAGAGGTCTTAGTCCACAGAAGACCGGCTCCATTCCTCGGGGCTCAAGGTGAAGCTGAACATCATGGCAGGAGAGGGTGGCAGAGGGAAGCAGCTCAGATCATGGTGATCAGGAAACAGAGAGTTTTTCACTTGCCAGATACAAATATATATCCCAGAGCCACACCCCAATTCCCATCTCCTCCAGCCACACCTGACCACTTCAGTTACTACTCAGTTAATTCCTATCAGAGGATTAACTCACTGATTGGGTTAAGACACTCACAGCCCAGTCATATCTCCTCTGAACCTTCTTACATTGTCTCACACGTGAGCTTTTGGGGGACACCTCACATCCAAACCATAACAGCCACCATCTCTGGATTTTAGTACATACGGTCCATATCAGTGCTTTAAAAATGTATGATGTCTTTGGATTAAACTCCCCTCCCCATTCCTGTTGTCTCTTCCCTCCTTCCTCTGAAATTTTATTCTCACTTCTTCCCTCTCGCCCTGCATTCCGTGCTTGCATTTCTTGGGGTTCTGTTCTTTCCCTTCTGCAGAGAATGTTCTGTGAGAGATCTCATCCACTCCCACACGTTCGACTTTCATCCCCACACCGAGGCAGGAAGCGCACAAAAGTAAGCTGAAATTGTGGAGATGAAGTCCTCAGGCACCTCAAAGCTTGGCAGGTTGAAGGTGTGGCAGAATAATGGATTGAAAATTTAATTTACATTTTGTTTTCCCGGATATAGGAGAACTAGAGAACTATGTATATTTTATTTCCTGTATTTTTTCCTCACCAATTCTAGACAGTACCTGAGACAGCTTGCCTGAGGGGCGATGGCATTAGCAAGGCTGAAAGCACAGGTAGCTTGAAGCCTGGCACTTGCCTTTGAGCATAAAGTCAAGGAGATTATTCTAGATCAGGGTTTCTCAGCCTCAGCGCTGCTGACATTTTGAGATGGGTAATTCTTTGCTATGAAGGGCTGTCCTGTGCATGGCAGGATGTCTAGCAGCACCCCTGGTCTCCGTGTACTAGATGCCAGCCACACCCTCCACACAAGCTGTAAAGACCCAAAATTCTCCAGCCCAGTCTATACATTCCCTGGGGGCAGGTGTGTGTATGTGAGGAGGGAGTGGCTTAACCCTAGTTGAGAATTACTGTGCTAAATCATCCAGAAAAGGAGAGAGGAGGGGCCTGATGGAAACTGCCAAACCTGGGACATTGCTACACAGGGAGGGAGGATTCCAAGAATCCTCCTGACTCCCTGGTATTTGATAGGCCACAACCAGTAAAAACCATAGGTCTAGTTTCCCAGAATCCTCCTGGCTGAGCACCACCCTGTCCTTCCAAGGTGGCATTCATGTGTAGAAGGAAAGGAAGGGATGTGACCTCCTTGGTCCCCCTCTGTCCTGTACTCTCACCTGCTTCCTAGACTTTACAAGACCCGGTCCTGGGCCAGGGATCCCTAGCCTCCTCTGTGCCCTGGGGTTGCCCTTGGCTGCCCCCTTGCTGTCAGGAGGCCCCACTGCAGTCGGACGCTTGTCAAATCTGTGAAGCTTGGTAATTAATATTAAATTAACTTTTGACAAAGTGCTCAAAGCATCCCCTGAATCCCCTAATGTCTTTAGTCCCCCAAGACTGGATCTTCTAGAAAAGACTAACATCCTTCCTGGATCTTTGTTCCCTTCTTGTTAGAGAGTTGTACTCTTTCGTCCAATGAATGATGATTGCAACTCCAACTCCAGTGCCTGATGGAATCTCCTGCTCCACTGAGCTCTCCTGAGCAGGGGATGTGGTCCAAACAACTCAACACTTCCCAACAGCTTCTTCCCCATAGCCACCAGCCAGTGGCTGTACGCTAGAGATCCAGAGGTATCATCTCCCTCTGGTGAGTCCTGAGCATAAATAGAGGATGCTTTCTCTTTATCCTTTTCTTCCAGGAGTGTCTGGAAATCCCAGTCCTTATAAACAACCTTGAAGTCCCTGTGTTCCTGCCAAGTTACTGAAGCTACTGTAAACTCAGGGCGTAGTGTCTCGATTGTTCCTGGTTTGTTTAGTGTCCTGTAATGCACACACATTTTCCCCAATTTTCTTACATACAAGCATAGTTGGAGTAACACACAGATTCCATGGATTCTTGGACTTGGATGTAACCAGATGAATTACTTCCTCAATCTGCTCCCATAAAACAATTTTTTTTTTTTTTTAAGGAATCCTTCTAGAAGGCTTTCTCCTAAGGTCCATAGTCTTCCTTCATAGCCCAATCATGAAGAGAGAGCAGCTTCCTTCTGGGTGGAGGCTTCCCTATCAACTCTGCCCATTCCTCAAGTACAAGAACCACCAAGGTCAAAATGGATTAGTCTCCTGCGACAGCATTGGCTGAGGCATACCAGAATTTGTCCCCTTCTTTTCCAGCTTCTGTAGTGGCAAATCTTAGCAGAAAGGGCATCTGTCCGTAGAGTTATGACCCACCCCTTGTCTGTCTATTGCTAGATATGGTGCACAGAGAATGTGTGGGGAGACTGGCAAGACCCTGCTGCTCCTCTGTTCCCAATACAGGCAGGCTAATGCCAGAATGAGGGAAGACTTGTTTCCCCTGGGGGGCCCAGCCTGTCCCAGGGTTCTGAGATGGTGCCTCACAACAGCAGTGTTATAATCTCTGAACCCCTGCCACCCTTGGTGACCTCAGGCTCCCACTCAGAGAGCCCCAAGCATGGTCGATCTCTGAACCTGAGTGACAGATACCATGTCCCAAAAGAATTTATAAAGGCACATGGGCCAAGTCATGGTCTTAGAATAACTGAAAAACAATAGCAATTTCTAGGTTTGAAAACTCTTCCTTCATTGCCTGGATAACTTTGCCCAAGGGTTCAGCAGCCTGAGAGAGAAAAGCCTGGAACTGCAGGATGGTAGTAGCTTCAGTGGGAGGGCCTTGGGTCACAGACAGGTTTGAACTTAGGATTTCTTGGGCCTAACTTGCTCTGGCCTTGGGCAGAAAGCCACCCTCATTATTCACTGTACTCCATCCCACCCACTGGTAATCCCTGGGGATCTACCTGTCTGGAGACCCAGAGGCCCACCCAGTCCTTCCTGCAATGGGTAAAAGATGCAAGAAGTTCTGCCAGTTGAAGCTCTGGGCTGAATGGACTAGAGTCTGGCCCTTGAGGAACAGCCTTGTCTTCAGTCTCTGCCTGGGGGACTCTTCCCAGCCTCCACAGGCTTCTCTTCATTTAGATAAACCACCCTGAACCATGCTCTGTAAAAATCTTTTGTAATAGGAAATAATCCAGCCCAAGGTCCAAAACCCCACATCAGAGCCCACACAAGTCTCTGAAGGTCACATCAAAACTGCTCTCCCTCTGGTCTGTGGACTCAGATGCCTGAGGGCAAACTCACAGGGGAGTTCATTTCCCAGACTGGACTAGTGTTCTTCATGTTTTCTCCCTTGTATCTACACCCTGCAGAGGGATGGATTGGTAATAAAATCCCATGGGCTTGGAAATTGTCTACTCTCTACACTGACGAGTGGATTAGGATCAACCTAGGGAAGGGTTTAAAGATTTCCCTTAATGTCTGTTTTTAATGTCCCAAAGCAGTGCACACTTTTGGGGGCAGCCCCTGGGCCAGGGCTATGCACAGTACATGCACAGATTCCATCCCCTGTGATGCAAATGTGGCACCCGGGGCTGACAGAGCTGGAGGGCATGAGGGCAGCAAGAAGGCCAGGAGCCAGTGAGGACCTGTAAAGAGTTCTCTGGCTGGCACAACTGCCTAGAATGGAATGTACTGGGGACCCACTGAGGATCCAGAACTTCTGGCCAACACGGTGACCTGAACTGATACAAAAGGGCTTTCCACTTCCCACAGCCACATGGAAATACTAAGTACAATACAGCAGAAAAGTTGCAAGCATATGGTCAAGCTGAAATGAAAGGGCTGGCTCTCTTGAAGTCCA
>PVHX01006458.1:0-99812 GCA_004024805.1 Geosciurus inauris
TCACTCTTTCTTTGTCCTCCTCAACTCAACACCCAAAATAATGAGGCAAATCAGCTCATGACAAAAACAGCTCGACAGAGAATGCACCTAGAATGCCATGCACCTTCAAAGTATTTTTGCCAAAGCCACACCACTGCACCTTATGTCAATGGTCTTCACTTATAAATCAATCGAGTGAAAAGGATGACCCTTTAGGTTGTCTACTGAGACTGAATTAGAAGAGGAGATTTCTTATATATTTTAAATTAAAGGATGGTTTCAAGAATTTATTGCAAAAGCATCTCATTTAGTCTGTTTCAACCAGCATGTTATTAGCAATGAGCACAAGAGTAGTATGCTTCACAAACAGCACTGTAAGATGAAATTTATTTAAGAGCAGATAGAAATTCTAGGACAAGTATGATACCCAGAAAAGATATATTCAATAGATAGATGTCTAAGGTTTTCTATGCTTTGAGGACAGCCTGAAGCCATCTAAAGACAAACACGAGTTTCCATGTGTTTGCTTTACCACACATTTTTTTATACCCTGCAATATTCAATTAACCCTATAACATCACCTTGCCACAAACTGTTTATTCTTATGACCAGCAGATGTATCTTTAAAGGAATAGCTTTCGCTACTTATTATAAACGGATAAACGATTGCCTGTGGATAGCTATTGGCAATCTCTTCCACAATGTGCTGAACTGCAACAGCTTCCTCTTTGTCCAATAATGCCACCATGTGGCTGATCCAGCCAATGAACTGCCAGCAAGGAATGGAAGAAATCTAAAACACAGAGAGGTGTGTAAGTTAATAAACAAAATATTTAACATTGTTTTACCATAATGATAACATATGTCCAATAAAAAATAATAAATATATATATATATAAAGTCTCCTATTCTTTGGCCGTTTTTGAGGTGACCACTGGATTCTTCTAGATATTTCTGTGCATGTGCAGGCATATTCTTTGTTTCCAAGAATGGAATCATACTAGATAGTTCACTGCTGTTTTCTTAGATTTACATCATTCCTTCTAATAGCTATATAGTATTTTATTTTTCTACTGCTCTGTAATGAATATTTAGGGTATTTTCCAATTTTTTGATATTATAATTAATATAATAAAGGAGAGCTCTGTATACATATCTATTTATACTTGTGGTACACGTTTGTATAAGTACAGAAGTAAAATTACAGGGTTATCATTAACAACTGCAATACATACTGTTAGAAAATACAAAAAGATTTTTTCTGATTTTTATTTCTAAATATATTAGACTAGTTCCCAAAAATTTTATGAGTGTTGGACACAATAAATTTTTTGAAAGCACTGTCAATCTGAAAAGTAAACAATGTCTAACTATTGGTGAAGTCAAACACTCCATGTTTACCTACCTTACATAGTTAATCATGCATGCATTTCCTTTGACTATACCGATCTATTGTGGTCACTCATTTCAAAGATTAGAGATGTCAGTTCTCTCTTATATGTTGCAAATATTTTTCTTGTACCTTGCTTTTTAACCTTGTATATGGCATTCAACAGCTTTTATTTGGGGGTGGTGGGGGGGGTGTGCGCGTATAAGCACCAAAGGATTTTCCTTTGTGGCTTCTGGCTTTTCTCTCTTTAGTCCTATATCATTTAAAAAATGTGTTCATGTTTTCCTTGAATGCTTTTAAGCTATTATTATTATTTTTATTATTATTATTATTATTTTGGTTCTTTGGGATTGGTTCATTTCACTTAGCATGATATTCTCCTGTTCCATCCATTTACCTACAAATGCCATAATTTCATTCTTCTTTAAGGCTGACTAATATTCCATTGTATATAGATACCACATTTTCTTTATTCATTAATCTATTGAAGGGCACTTAGGTTGGTTCCATAGTTTAGCTATTGTGAATTGAGCTGCTATAAACATTCATACGGCTGCATCACTATAGTATGCTGATTTTAAGTCCTTTGGGTATAAACTGAGGAGTGCTGTATTTCTGAATTTAATTTAATCTCCTATTTAAGACCCACTGGAAAAGACTACTATTCAGTAGCCAGAGTAAGTGGAGGTTGCAGTTAGAACCCTGACATACAAATTGGGCCCGACAACTCAGAGACCAACACTGATTTTTTTTGTTTGTTTTTGTGATGCTGGTGATGAAATCCACAGCAGTGTGCATACCAGGCAAATACTCTACCACTGAGCTACATCCCCAATTCCAGAAGCCTGTACTACTTAAAAACTCCCTATGCAGAGCTAATAGAGTACCAGATCAACCTTTCTGAATTTACATTTTCAAAATAAAGCTTGGCCCTAACATTTTCTGGTTACACATCTGTAAAAATCTTAAGGAACCTTTCAGATAGCCCTACACTTTTGCAGATGAATCCCTGCCTGCACACAGAAAGTCCCCACAGGATAGGAGCACAGCCAGCAGGTACAACCCCAGGTAAGCCAAGGGCCACAGTCTGCTCCCCTTCACACACTCTGCTCTATACCCACACACAAACCCCTCACTCATGCCTACAGGCCTTGGGCCCTGCTGGACATCATGCTGCCAGTAGGCACTACACTTGGGAGGTGGGATGCAAGCTGAAACTAAACTATTCTCCCTGGACTAAGGAACAACCGAGCATGCCAGGTGTGGTGGCATACACCTATAATCCCAGTGACTCAGGAGGCTAAGGCAGGAGAATTCCAAGTTTGAGCTCAGGCTCAGCAACTTAGGAAGACCCTTCTCAAAATAAAAAATAAAAAAAATTGGGAGGATGTAACTCAGTGGTAAAGCACCCCTGGGTTTAATCCCCGGTTGCAAGACCAAAAACAAATTTAAAAAACAAAAAATAAAAACTGAGCATATAGCACCAACAGATATTACAGCTTCATCTGTGTAGGCAGCAGACTTTCACATAAGGTCCCTGACTCTGCCCCAGACACACTCCTGAATTTCTTTGAGTCCTTGTTCAAATATAGTGTTCTTATGAATACTCACATAAGAAAATGGGTTAATGTGAATACATTTTTATATCATTTCAAATTACCTATGTTCTTAGAATGTAGCAGAATTCAATGCTGGTTGGGAGAAGCTATAATACACACATTACACACACTAATGTATTTGGATACAAATAAGACTCTCTAAGGTCTATAAAGCTCTCTTCCATATACTAGAACAAAGATACTAACCTCTTTTGCCATTAGGCTCAAGGTCTCCTCTGGATACTGTTCTATAATCTGAAGCAATCTAGGAAACTTCAGCCTTGCTTCAGTGGAATTTAATTTTAAAGCTTTCAACATTTTCTCCACCACAAGTGCTGGATACTCCTGCAGTTCTACAGAATCAATAACTATCAAAGACAACAAAGAGGAAAACAATGGTCAATATATCACTTTTACATAAATTGTAAATGTAACAAATCATTACCTTTTCTCTTTTTGGCTTTTATTTTTTAGTATGTCATTCTTTTCTGAACAATCCCTCCCTCCTTCCCTTCCTTCCTTTTTCTTGTGGTGCTGGGAATTGAATTCAAGGCCTCATGCATGCTAGGCAACTGCTCTACACTGAGCTATATCTCTGCCCAAAATAACCACTTCAGATGAACAAGTAGTGGGCACATGTATTAGTCTGTATCTGGCAGTGGAATTTTTCCATTAGTTTACCCATTTTGCATGAAGCACTGTTTGCATCCTGGGCTGAGAATATAAGGGGTAGTTTCTGGTTACTGAATTTATTCCAAGAGCAAGAGGCAGGCCACATGGGATAATACAAACTGCAAGCAAAATATGAAAGTATAAATAGCAAATGGGCAAATATGGAAGGCAGCTTGATTCCATTTAAATGCTTTAAGACATCAGAGGCCAGGTATGGTGGCACACACCTGTAATTTCAATGACTTGGGAGGTTAAGGCAGGAGAATCACAATTCAAGGACATCCTCAGCAAGTTAGTGATGTCCTCAGCTTAGTGAAAAACTGTCTAAAAATAAAAAATAAAAAGGGCTTGGGATGTAGCTCAGTGGTAGAGTTCAATTCCTAGTGCTTAAAAAAAAGAAGACATTAGACACTTCTGAAAATATCTGTCTTTTGGAAGCAAACAAATGGGAAAAACTCAAAGTATCTACAAAATTCTTAAGACTATGCGGGGCTGGGGTTGTAGCTCAGTGGTAGAGTGCTTTCCTAACATGTGTGAAGCACTGGGTTCAATCCTCAGCACCACATGAAAATAAATAAAATAAAGGCATGTTGTCATCTATAACTACAAAAAATTTTTTTTTTAAAAATGGCACACTAACTTGTTTTTATTTTTTGTGATTCACCTGATGCATTCTCTTCTGCCTTGCGGAGTTGTTGGTCACAGAAATTCACCAGCGTCATGTAAGAATCAGTCACCCCAGCTGTAGGCCCATGGCCCCAGGAGAACGGCTGGGTCTCCTCAGCTATCCACACGGCCTTGGAGAGGTGAAGGAATGCTCTCTGGTACAGACCCATGACCACCTGGAATTCACAGGATGCTAACTGCATGGATAGCTCCAAAATAACAGTGAAAATATGGGAGCAATGGCACAGACCTGTAGTCTTAGGATACTGACACAAAACGATCCTGGAGACCAGGAGTTTGAGCCCAACCTAGGCAATATAGTGAGACACCCCTACCTCCCCGTCTCCAAATAAATAACACTGAAAGCTATGTTAACCAGAAAAAGGGCAGATCTGCCCTATTGATGAGGGAATATGTAATCCCAATAAAATCCTGAGAATATAACACCCAGAAAAAAACAAACAAACAAAGAACATGCCAAGTGGGGACTAGACAGTTTATGAGCCACACAGAGCTAAATCAGGTCAAAGCCACTGTGCAGCTCTGTCAGGAATTTATGAAACAGATGGAAACTGGCGCATTGTGCTCAATGTCCTACAAAGATACTAGTACCATCTGGAGAGAGAAGATAATGCTACATGACTAAAGTAAGATATAACACAATAAGATAAGGAGGTAGCTGGTAACCATCTGAAAAAAGTTAAGTAGAACAGGCACTAAATAAAAAAGTAGAAAAGCCTGTTTTGTCTTACAAGCTGGTGGAAACATTTGAATGGCCACTGGTGGTGAAATTTAATTAACAAAATTCATGAAAGAAGTGTCCACATCAATCCAATAAAAATTTCTCATTATTAACTCTAAAAAAATTAGTATCATTCAAATAAACAGGAAACACATGGAGTACACCAATTTTCCACATAAGAAACTTAGCTGTGCATAACTGTCAAACATATTTCAAAAACACAAAGTGTGACCCTCACTGTTACTTTTCTGTAGCCTGAAGGCTGCACATGAAAGATATACAACACACAAACAGGAAACATCCTCCCTCCCAGTTTTCATTACCCTCTCTACATTCTCTGCACTGGATCCAGAAAGCTCCAAGATCCTCTTTGCTCTGCTCTCCTCCATGTCAGCAAGGCAGGTTGGCTCACTGCTGAGAGCATTAGCCATGATTCTGCAGGTTGTACCCAAGAGAATATTCTGATCACAGGAAGCCAGACTACTTTTGCTTAAGTAGCTTGATGTGTTGTTCTCATCTGTTGGATTTTTTAAAAAAGTTATTTTTTTTTCTGAAGTAAATGAATGCAATGAAATCAAAAGAAGAAATTCAGTGTATAAAAGTTGTTTTCTATTAAGAAATTAATTAAAATAAATCTTGAAAGTACAAGAAACTGGCTTCAAATAGTGGTTAAAGAATTTCTTGAACTTGCTTATTAATGGAAAATGGCCTTTGTTAGAAGTAATTGTACTGATGCCCAGAGAGGCTTAGGCAATTAAAACTAGGAATTAACCTTTTATTCAAGCATCACCACTTGCATCTTGTTAAAGTGCCTAAAAATTTTTATGTCGTATGATTAACTGGAGAGAATCTTCCTCTTGGTACTTTTACTGAAGCTGCTCTGGCACAATTTTTTTAGGCACTCTGTCTTGAAGCAGAGTTAGATGGTAATGCTACCCCATTCAACTGGGCTTGCTGAGAGAGCTTTATTCTTCTCAGGCTTAAAAGTTACATTATTGTGAAAAGAGAAACTAAGGAGAAAAAAAGCTTTTCCTGTTTAATTTTCTACATCTCATGTATAAACTTTTAAGTCGTCAAAATAATTAAACCATTAGACTTGTAATTTTTTTTTGTACCAAGAATTAAACGCAGGGACGTTTAACCACTGAGCCACATCTTCAGCCTTTTTCATATTTTATCTAGAGACAGGGTCTCACTGAATTTCTTAGGACCTTGCTAAGTTGCCAAGGCTTGCTTTGAACTTGAGATCCTCCTGCCTCAATTTCCTGAGGTGCTGGGATTACAGGTGTGCCACCATGCCCCTCTAGACTTACAATCTGATTAAGTATTAAAGAGAAAATTAAAATAAAATTTGCACTTTTTTTTATTCATAAAGAAATAAAAGCTCCAAATGTCGTACTGGATAACATTAGCATACAAAGCTCCCTGGCTCCAAATCTTTTGCTCTATTCCCAAGGAAATGACATCATTCTTCTTTTTAAAAATATTTTTTAGTTATACATGGACACAACATCTTTATTTTATTTACTTTTATGTGGTGCTGAGGATCGAACCCAGTGCCTCACATGTGCGAGACAAGCGCTCGGCCACTGAGCCACAACCCCAGCCCGACATCATTCTTTTTGGCACCCTTTCTGCCTCTACTGAAGTTACTGAAAAGATTTAACTCCCACATGTCAGATGAAGCAGCATATAGAATAGTTTTTGTTTGAAAACACACAAGATAAAATATAAAATAGCATTTAAAAAATTACATTGACAAAAGACACCTAATTACCCAATAGAGAAATAGTTTTCAACACAGTAAGTATCTGCTCAGGAGGGCTCTGGGTCTGGCTCCGGCAGTGGCTCAGCCGGCAGTAGCTCTGCACCCACTTCACCTGCCAGTCGTCTCTAGTTTTTGACTCTTTATGCAGCTGCTTCAGTAGTTTCAGGGCGAGTGAGAAATTATTCTATATTAACAGAAGAAAGAGTAAGGAAATGGTGTAATGACATACAGGTGGGCAGTTTAGAACTAAACCTAATTTCCAAAGGAAGTTTTTACTTGGCCTGTTTCTCTTTTTGCATGACACAATCCACTCGGGAGCAGTTATCCATTTCCTTAGTTGTAGATATCTTCTTTTTTTAAATCACCAGATATAATGCACATTTTTAAAAAAATAATGCATATTTAAAGATGACATTTCAGTATTGTTTTTACCGTATTTACAAAGTTAGGTAATGTTCCCACCACCATCTAATTCCAGAAAAATCTTCATCAGCCTAAAGAAAAAACTGCCCATCAACAGGCCCTCCCATTCTCCCTAGCCACTGGCAACCACTAATCCACTTTCTCACTTTACAGATTGTTTACTCTGGATATGTCATAACAAAGATATCAGAAAACATGGTGATTTTGTGTCTAACTTCTTTTACTCAGCATAATATTTTCCAGGTTTACCCATGTAAACTGGCATCTGCCAGTTCTTCATTCTTCTTTATGGAGAAATAATATTCCACTGCATGGATATACCACATTTTATTTATCCATTCATCTGCTGATGAACATTTGTGTTGTTTCTACCTTTCCAGCTAATTTGAATGCTACTGCGACCAACTGTGTACAACTTTCGTGGGCCTGTACTTTCATTTCTTTTGTGTACATGCTTAGGAGTGGAATTGCTGGGTTATATGGTATTCAATGAAATTGCCAGACTCTTTTCCACAGCAGATATAGCATTTTACATTCTCACCAGGAATGCACAAGGATACCAGTTCTTCTGTATCCTTACTAGCGCTTGTCTTTTTGATGCTAGCCACCTTAGTGGGGGTGAAGTGGTACTTCATTGTATTTTTGATTTGCATTGCCCTGATAACTGATGATATTGAGTATCTTTTCATGTGTTTTTTTGGTCTACTCCCGTATCTTTTTTGTTGAAATGTCTATTCAAATCATTTGCCCAATTTTTACTTGGGTTGTTTGACTTCCTGTTCAGTTGTACAGTGTATTTATGTATGAATTCCAGACCCTTCACAGACACATAATCTGCAAATATTTTCTCCCATTAAATGCACTGTCTTCACTTTCTTAAAAATGTTTTAGTTTGGATTTTCTTCTTCTGATACTGGGGATTGAACCCAGGGGCACTCAACCACTAAGCTATATCCCCAGCCTGTTTTATTTTGAGACAGGGTCTTGCTAAGTGGCTTATGGCAGTCCAAGTTGCTGAGGCTGGCCTCAAAACTTATGATCCCCCTATCTCTGCCTCCCAAGTCACTGGGATTACAGGTATGCACCACTGCACACCTGTCCCCGGCCCTCTTGCATTTTAAGATAGGGTCTTGCTAAATTGCTAAGTCCAGCCTTAAACCTGTGATCCTTCTGCCTTATCCTCCCAAGCTATTGGGATTTCAGCTGTATACAACTGCACCTGGTTTTGTTTGCTTTCCAAATAACAGATAATAAACATTTTGAAAGGATCAATAGAAATGTAATAAACTTCAGCAATTTCTAAACAGTTTTAATTGTGTTGCTTGTTTATTTGTTTATTTATTTATTTATTTTTGCAGAGGTGGGATAGAACCCAGGGCCTTATATATGCTAGGCAAATGCTTTACCATTGAGCTACAATTTAATTTCTTTTCTTTTAAATGTATATTTTTTTGTTGTGGATGAACCTTTATTTTTTTTTTTTTAAAGATTTTTTTTTTTTTTTTTAGTTGTTGATGGACACAATGTCTTTATTTTATTGCTTTGTATGTGGTGCTGAGGATCGAACCCAGGGCCTCACGCATGCGAGGCAAGCGCTCTACCGCTGAGCCACAATCCCAGCCCCATGAACCTTTATTTTTATTTATTTATTTTTATGTGGTGCTGAGAATCGAACTCAGTGCCTCACACATGCTAGGCAAGTGCGCTACCACTGAGCCACAACCCCAGCCCCTACAATTTAATTTCTTATAATAAGAAAAAACTACACTATTAGCAATTATTTTTAAGCTTCATATTTTAAAGAAACATTAAGAAAAGAGACAGTGTAGGAAACACTCATGTTGCCAGAGAGAAATACAGGGATGGAAACTTACCTGCTTCCGTGCACTTTCTATCATTTTCATTTTCATGGAAAACCTGCAGTTCTGGATTAGGAAACCAACACTTTCCTCTGGCTTGCTCACTTCCCTCCCATCACTGGAATACTCATCTTCATCCATACTCATACTGGTATCATCTGAAAGAGGAATCAGTTTCTCCTCTATTTTGCTGAGAAAGAAACATCTACACAAAACAAAGAAGAATGAGACTTGAAATCAGAGACTCGTGACAGGAATTTTGACCTTCAGGACTGCATAGCACTCACAGAGGAAAATTCTACAGGTATTACATTTTTGTTCACATGAAGACTGTAAGTGTACAGTCTAGGGACTGGACATACATCCCATTTTAATTAATTTTAATCCCAACTCTTGAAAGATCACAAATGATATTTCAATAGAATTTTCCCTAGTGTGAATTTCAATAGAAATTTCACCTAGTGTGCTCTGTTTCCACAAAATAAAGC
Source organism: Geosciurus inauris (assembly GCA_004024805.1). Classification (NCBI taxonomy): domain Eukaryota; kingdom Metazoa; phylum Chordata; class Mammalia; order Rodentia; family Sciuridae; genus Geosciurus; species Geosciurus inauris. Next base: position 9,586 of record PVHX01006458.1, read on the forward strand.
ATTTAAACTCATAATTAGCTCTCTAAATGAATGGATAATATACCCTATTCTGGCTTAGAAGCCATTTTTCCCCTTGCATCTTCAATCTGTGGTTCTACGCTCAATGGCAAAAAATAAGGAAACAAACAGGTTATGAATAATCACTGAGAATTTTAAGGCGTTTATATGAAACTACTTTTCATATATAAATAGAAACAATAACATTGATAGCTTACATGTAATGTATGTAAGCCATATATTTATATATATGATTTTGTTTAAGTGACTCAATTTTTATTAATATCTGCAACACTAACAAAGTGCTTTAACATACAAATTTCACTCCTGATCTATAATCAACTAACTTTCTGCTGTTCATCCAGGGACTAAGCAACACACCTCACATGTATGTGTTCCTGTTCTCACCACGGGGCTCTGTGTTCTTAGACCCCAAAATAACACACACTGTCCCCTCCCTCCCAACAGCTTCTGTTTTATAAGAACAAACAAGTAAAAAGTGGTACAAAATGGGTACTTGACAAATATTTGAAGAAATAATGAATGAATGGATGGATGGATGAATACATAAATGTTACCTATCAACAGGAATAAAGTGCCCTGGACCTCAGAAAGGGGGCGGGTGGATGGTAGAGAAGGTGGCTGCATGTTCACAGGTGAGGTAGATTCTTGACTGTGAAGAACGCACCTGATTTTAGGTGGCAGATTTGGCAGAGGAGAACAAGACAGAGAAAAAAAATAAACAAAGGCAGAGCAGATCTATACTATGTGGCATGTTTTTATATTAACTCAGGAAGGATGGTATCTGGAAGAGAACCAACTTTTCTAGAAGCAATGAAATCTGGCTCTGGTACTGTACTGTATGCCCCCTACAGCCCATTCCTCTGCTGTAAACAACCATAAATTCTGGATAAAATAAAAAACACAATTCTATTTACAACTGAGAGTAAGAAGATGCTGGCTATATGTACAGAAAATCAAGAGTGGAAGAAGGTTCTGCCATTGGGATGAGTTTCCTCCTGCTTCTTTTTTTGTTTTCTGGTTTTCCCATGCAAGGAACCTCCTGTGTTGTGGAGTAGTGTGGCATCTCACGCTGAAGCAAAGAGATTTTTTTCTAGCATCTTTTTATTTTTTTAAATTTTAATTTGTTCTAATTATTTATAAATGACAGTAGAATGCATTTTGACACATTGTACACTGGAGCAAAGAGATTCTTAAGGAAACCCTGTGCACAGAGAAACCTGGAAAAGAGCGCAGGCAGACCACAGATTGTAGGGGGGATCCTGGAGGGAAGAGAGACAGAGAAAGGACCTCTCATTCTATACATGAACCACACAGGTCTCAGCCTACCCCTGAGGTATGCACATGCAGGATGACTCAAAACATTACAGAGACAGTTTAAAGAGGACTGGGAATTGAACCAAGATAGAGCCTACTATGCAAATGGAACTGAGCTGATCACTTGTCAAGAGATTTATACAAGAAGCCAGAGTCTACACATGAAAATATTCATGATTTCCAAGACACAATCCAAAACTAAGTGATAAAAAGGACAGGAAAATGTACTGATTTTCAGTGGAAAAGACAGTCAACAGATGTCAACTCCTGAATGACATGTTGGAATGATCATAAGAACCATAAAGCAGCTATTTTAGATATGCTCCAAAGTAAACAAAAAAACCCTGGAATATCAGCTTGAAGGGGCTCCTGTAGGCCAAACCTGGGACAATTTGAACATGAAATATAAGGACAATAATGAGTTGTATCCCACTAAATAAAACTGGAACCATGCGTCTATATTAATAATTTTTGAAAAATTTCAAAGTATTCATTTTTAAAATATTTTTTAGTTATAGATGAACAGAACACCTTTATTTCATTTACTTATTTTTATTTGGTGCTGAGGATTGAACCCAGTGCTTTATACATGCGAGGCGAGCACTCTACCACTGAGCCACAACCCCAGCCCACGAAGTATTTTTAAAAATGAATATATAGATGGGGAGAAGGAAAAGCTCTTTCTTACAATAAGATTTAAACTGACAGCCATGGAATAAGTGATGAACCCAGAAATCATTTCACAATCATCACTGTCAAGACTGAATGAGCAAAAGTCACCTGCAGATTAGAAACATAGAGGGGTTAAGTCTCAAAGGAGACACGGCATAACACACATCTCCAAGCATCTCACACATTAGTTTCTGACTGGTTGCAAAGAAAAATAAATGGCATTAGACAGACAAAATAAATGTTGTCTGTAAAGACCAGTCAAAATGACTATCACCAGAAAAAGGGAGATGGCTACTGTGTGCCCCCACATGTGATATGACAGCCTAAGAAGTGAAGTATGTTCTGGCTAGAGATAGATCACTTAAATTTCATCATATAAAAGCATAAACAGACATTCTTAAAAAGTGTAAATGTCATGAAAGACAAAGAAAGTCTGAGGAATTGTTTCAGATTAAAGAAGAGTAAAAGGACACAACTAAATGCAGTCCACGACTAGACTAGATTCTGTCCTTAGAGGGGTCGAAAATGCTGCAGAGAACGTTAATGGGACAAAACTGAAATTGGGCTGTAGATTAAAAATGAAAGCACTGAAGTTCATTACTGTGCTTAAATAAAAGAATACTCTTGAGAAATACATGCTGATAGAAAAAGATAAGGGGACTTGATGTGTGTAACTTATACACAAATGGTTCAGAAAATAAATAGATATGTATGGATACAAGAAAAAATAAAAAGTTAACATGACAAAATGTCAAAGTTTTTTTTAAAATTGTTGAATCTGCAAAAAAAAGGTACACAGGAGTTCTACTTTTCTTGCAACTTTCCATAAATAAAAATTGTCACACACACAGAAAGTAGTAGGAATAGTAGAGGAAATAATAGAAGGACACAACAGCTGGGGTCAGAGTCCTTGAGTCCTATTTTCTGTTTCCTGGCACAAATAATCTATAATGTCTCTGCCTCTATTGCCTCTTCCCTGAGTATACAGCAAGTATCTACCCTGCAGGACCCACGGGGCTGATAAGGGTAGCAGGCGAGGACATGTAAGTTCAGAGCTGGGAAAGTGAACACAACTATATCAGGGAATGGGGAAGTAGGAGGTGGGAGTGTCAAAATAAAATCACAGTTTAATAACAGAACAATAAAACATCAGTGCTCAGCAGTCTTCTTTGCTGCTACCCCACTATCTAAAAGTTAGTCATGAGAAGCTGGGCGCGGTGGCGCAAGCCTGTAATCCCAGCACTTAGGGAGGCTGAGACAGGAGAATCACAAGTTCAAAGCCAGTCTCAGCAACGGCAAGGCGCTAAGCAACTCAGTGAGACCCTGTCTCTACATAGAACACAAAATAGGGCTGGGGATGTGGCTCAGTGGTCGAGTGCCCCTGAGTTCAATCTCCAGTACCAAAAAAAAAAAGTTAGTCATGAGAAAGCAGCATATGCAGGGCCGCCCTCACAGCCCCCACCTTCTCTCCTTGTCAGAGCATGTTCATCATCAGCCAGCAGCACCCCAATGCCTACACAAGTGGGAAGCAATCACCTCATGGAGGCGAGTGAGGACAAAGGACACACTACAGACCTGGTGAGCTTTGTCAGAACAATTTGCGTGGGCAATCAGCATGATGAAACAGAGCTACGCTAGGCTCAAACTCCACTTTTTTTTTGGTATTAAGGATTGAACTCAGGGGCACTCGATCACTGAGACACATCCCCGGCGCTATTTTGTGTTTATGTAGAGACAGGGTCTCCCTGAGTTGCTTAGTGTCTTGCTGTTGCTAAGGCTGGCTTTGAACTTATGATCCTCCTGTCTCAGCCTTCCAAAGTGCTGGAATTACAGGTGTGCACCATCACTCCTGGCTTCAAAGTCCACATTTTTCTAAGCACAATTTAGAAGAACCATTCTGGAAATTCTGGAAAAGAACCCATGCTTGCCCAGCACAAAAGGGCTGGATGAATTGCTCAGGTTGAGACAGAGACTTGAAGAGAGAATCAGAGTTCAAATCCAGGAAGCCAGGCTTCAGATACTGGAAATGTGTGATTTGAGTTGCAAAGCGATGCCTCTTATAAGAACAATGGACAACAGCAATGCACAGGTGGAGCTACACTGTAGGCAGGAGCCTAAAGGAGAAGTGTTGGACTTATTGGTAGCTGTATAGGTGGTGAGATGATTTGAAGGATTAGCTGGTAGAGTCTTTATGTTCTTTTAGTCATTTTAAAACTTCACAGATAATCTTATTGATAACAATGATGTCTTCCTGGCATTTTACTTGTATTTATTTAGTTACAGTGAGATTTAATATTTTTCTCAGTTATATTGGCTATTTGAATTTCTTCTGTTAATTGTACATATTTCTCATGTACATGCTACTGGTGGGGCTGTCCTTTTGTTGATTTATGAGTTTTTTTTATGTTAGGTATATTGACTTATATACACTGATTTATTCATACAAATATAATTTTCTAATACAAATATAAAAGTACAATTACACACACACACACACACACACACACACACACAAAAGAACCCATGTTTGACTCCAAAGAATATCTTACCGATTTGTGATGATGTCATCCCAGATGTTCATCGGATCCATTTTAGCATCCGGATATCTGTTTGTCCAGGTTTTTAGAAGTCTCCGAAGGGAGACCTGAGATGATAAATTATCTGAAAATAATATCAGAAGATAACCATACCCACAGTTCAATGACAAGACCAACTGACAGAGTGGGGTCATTGTTGGTAAATAGAAAATTCAAATTTCACGTCCAAATTTTAAAAAAAGGAACATCCTTTTTTTTATAAAAGGAACATAAGTCATTCTACTAAATCTAATACATGTTGACACTGAAACTCAATTACTTCAAGATACAGAAAAAAGATTCTGAAAGAAAGACATATAAAATATTTTTGTATTTATTGCAGGTCCACTAATGTTTCTCTGCAATTCCAAAATCTAAAAAGCACTAAAAACTGAAAAAGTTTTCATAGGGTTGTAGTAAATTTTCTTGAAGGTAAAATTTGATCTAAATTGGCACAAAGACACTTGCAGATTTTGTTTATATCATTAACATGATTATTTATAATGTAGCCTAGAGACTCATCACTGTTTTTAATTACGCAATATTGCCCAAGCCCTGGAAAGTGTATAGAGATACATTTCTTGTATTTAAAACAATCTAGCTTTGACAGTCTCAGAAAAGAAATTCATACTAATCCTCATGAAACTAAAATTTCAGATTGCTAAATTGTTGTTTAGAACTTTCATTTTCTCTTTCTGTGACTAGGAAGCAATGGTTAGGAATATGAGCTTAATTCAGATGGTCCTGGGTTCTTCATTTTCATCTATCACTGTACACAAGCCATTTAAATTCTCTAGTGCTCTACAAAACAAGGAGAAAATGTCTATATATCATAAGATTGTTACAGAAACAACCTTAAAGTAATACAGATAAAGAGATTAATATAGCTCTTAGTAGAAAACAATAAATATATGTATCTGAAAAATATTTCTCCAAATTTAAATGGAACAATGAGGTAGATAGACATGAAAGCCAATTTTTTGTTAGTACTCTGAAAAGTGATTTTCATAATTATTTTAATCATTTAAAAAACAAAAATTAAATAGTTATAACTAAAATACTTCACGTTTGAAAACGTGTACTCCCACAGGCACTGGGATAAAATCCACTGTTAGAAGCACAAATTTCCCATCCATCCCCTCTCACCTTTGGGCTGACCTTCCTTTGACGTTTCAGCAAGCTCCTCTCTAGCCATACTCCACTGAGACCTCTCCTCCAGGAGCTTCCTACCAGGCTAAGCCCTACCACTTGGGTCCACACCTACTTGTCCTTGGAATCACCCTTCAATATGTTCTTTTGGCTTTCCATCCCCAGTGCACAGAATACTGCCTGACTGTTTAAAACTATTTATTCTAATCACCTCAAAATGTGTGTATGTAGAACAAATTCAAGGCAGTTTCCAACCAATGCAGTAAGAAACATGTACTTCTACTAAGAAAAACAAAACCACCACAACAAACTCTTCCATGATTAGAAAAGGGGGGAAAAAGGCTAAAAAAAATTACCTTGTTTAGTTATAAAACTGATGAACTCCTGAATTTCTGTTAAAGCTTGTACCGACTGTAACTTGGTGAGTCTACTTCTGTGTAAGAGGACATCAATACTAGAATAATTCTAGAAAAAAAGGCATTTAGCATTGTCATATACCAGTTTACTACTTAAAACTTCTAATACAGTCCTCTGAAATGTGCAACACAGCAACTGCCGTATAAATAACACTGGTTACCCAGTGTGTCTCAAGTGGTTAACAATGAGGTCAGACACAATTAACATATAGTTTAATTTTTTTTTTTTTGCAATTTCAGTTTTTAATCACATTTTGATTCAACAAAACCAATAAAATCAATACAACTAGGCTATTGCTGTCTCTATTTTTACCAGTTGTTTTTGCTTTTTCTTTTTTGTATTAGGGACACTAAGCACATGCTCTACTATGAAGCTATACCCCCAGCCAAAATGATTTTTTTTAATTTAATTTATTTTTTTATCTTTTTATTCCGCAGTGCCAGGGATTGAACCTAGGACCTTGCATGTGCTAGGCAAGCCCTCTACCATTGAGCAACCCCAAACTGTGTCATATTTTAAAAATCACAACATCCTTATAACAACTGCCAACTATAGACGCCAATTATTTCTTACTTTTGAGTGTACTAATCAACATTAAAATAACAAAAAATGAAAACAAAGAACAGGTATGTTCCTATGCTTAACATATATCAATGATAAATGTTGTTGAAAGATTCTGTTAAAAGACACTGTCTCAGGCTGGGATTGTAGCTCAGTGGTAGAGCGCTTGCCTTGCATGCATGAGGCATTGGGTTTGATCCTCAGCACCACATACAAATGAATAAATAAAGATATTGTGTCCAGGGGCTGGGATTGTAGCTCAGCGGTAGAGCGCTTGCCTCGCATGCATGAGGCCCTGGGTTCGATCCTCAGCACCACATATAAAACAATAAAATAAAGACATTGTGTCCATCTACAACTAAAAAAATATTTAAAAAAAAAAAAAAGATATTGTGTCCATCTACAACTAAAAAACTATTTAAAAAAAAGACAGTTTCACAAATAAAACAATTCAAAACTGTGAGTAGAAAAATTCTCAGAAACACAAGAAGAAGTAGCAGCAGAAAATGAACAAGAGAGATAAATTCATGTTCTTTACAAAGTAACAGACCTTCTGCACTTACTCCACTAATTAAAGTCTACCATGAGAATTTTTAACAGTGTAAAAAAGATAAGAACCAAGGAAAAAACAAAAAGTGAAACTCTTTTTAAAAATGGGGAAAGAAAAATTTTAAAAGATCTTTAGTCAAAGGATAAGTGAAGAACACTATAAAGAGGAACTGAAGACTAAAAAGACAAAGGAAAGAAATGGGTGGTATACGACAGTACATAAAAATTTGTCATTTTCATGAGTTCATTGAATTTTAAAACTATTATACAAATGGCATAGTTCAGACAGATAAATCTGTATTACCTGCATAAAAATCTGAATGCCATTTTCAACATAATATTTGGCCCTATCAAAATCATCTTGCAAGATGTAAAGGAGACTTAGTTCCTGACTGTACTGCAGCTCGATGAAAGCTTGCTGCAGCTCCTTGTGCATGGCCTCATCCATGAACGTCAGCAGGGACTGGTTGCCTTCACCTTGAAGCAGGAGCTTCAGCTTGCTCCGGATCATGTATGGAAGATACATCTCCTAAGGAGCATAAGAATCTATTTGTAACTTCACAAAGCCATTTCAAATGTCTATCTTATTTCTGTAAGATTTTTAGCAGTGATTTTATGGGTCAAGATTCAAGAGTCAAAGTGATAATGTTTGATGTCCAAACCTAAAACTAAAAGCAAGTTCACCTAAAATGGCTTGTTTTGTAACCATGTAATATACAGGAACATAGTCTACTGAAAATGGGATCTACTTTTAGCTCTGGAAGACAATCTTATGGTTCACACAAATTGAGTAACATACAGTACCATAAAGGCAGTGGTGGTACAAGAGGGGCTGTGAGCTGCCTCCTCTGTGTGGCCAGTGATGCAGAGTACAAAGGCAAGAGGAAATATTCTTCCATGTGATCATACCAAAGATGCCAATACTTATTTTAAAATACATCCTGTTTATTTTGAAAGGTTACCTAAAGTGATGTGAGATTGACAACACTATGGAGTTTGTCAGGGGAGTAGAGTCATATAAACAACCAAATGCTTCGCAACTACTACTCCATTTGGGAAAATTTTAAAACAATTTTATTAACTATAAAATACCTGGCCATCTAAAATATTTATTTCACCAACCTAAAAATAATTATACCCACCTGATAAAATCGTTCACTCCACATTTTGCTTAGATCTGCAGGGCCTTCACTGTCTACACAGGCAGTAGAACAGTACTCAAGTGATTTCCACTCAGAGAGATGGTTATAACAGTCAAGGGATGCCAGTTCCCAAAAGTCCTTCTCGGCTTCTGTGGGCTCACCATCCTCCCACTCTTGTTTATTGAGAGCCTGGCAGGGAAATGTTAACAGATTATTTTACAAAAATAGAAAAAATTCAAAAGAAAACGTGAAAAAAAGAAGGTACTGTTAACATGCATACTAAATACAACCATTTTCAGATTTATGGCAAAGTAAGAAAAAAGGGAGAATATTCAGAGTAACAGTGAATGGAAAATAAATAAATAAAAGGAATATTATAGTAACAAATGAATATAAAAGCCAGCAAGAAAATCAGGAAGAATCCATTTCTCTGAGAAAACAGTGAAACCAATTAGTAAGAACTAAAGACTTTTAATGACCCACAATTTGAATTAAATCAGGACTGTGGGTTAATTTACCACTTAAGTCCTTAGATTGAAAACATAGGACATTTGCAGAAAATTATGGAGGACTTTAAAACTGGGATTGCTCATTCAAGAGTTTCACATGAGCCTGGTGCATGCCTATAATCCCAAGTACTCAGGAGGCTGAGACAGGAAGATCACAAGTGCAAGGCCAGCCTGGGAAACTTAGTCAGACCCTGTCTCAAAATAAAAAGTAAAAGGGGCTAGGGATGTAGTTCAGTAATAAAAGCACTACTGGGTTCAATACTCAGTCCACAAACAAAACAAAAACAGTCTCACAGGCCACAGATCCTGAATTTAGTATCTATACTTGAATAATCACTGGAAATCAAAACATAAAATGTACAAAACTGAACTTACACTGTCCCAAATTCTTCTTCACTTCTTTGCAAGTTTTTTTTAACTTATTGAAGAAAAACAATTCTCAAATAGAAATTGTAAAATCATAGCAGATATAGAAACAACACTGTATGGTTTAATAATTCTTGGTAATTAATGAAGTGCTTTTCTTCAATGTTTTCCTAAAAACAATAAGAGTACAAGCCGAATGTGGTGGCGCACACTTGTAATCCTAGCAACTTGGGAGGCAGAGGTAGGAGGATTGCAAGTTCAAGGCTCAGCAACTTCGTGAGGCTGTTTCAAAATTTTAAAAATAAATAAATAAAAGGACTGGGGACACATAGTTCAATGTAAAGTTCCCCTGCGTTCAATGGCCAGTACCATCAAAAAGAGATACAATAATATTTATTTCATATGTGGTTATTACAAAACCACACTTGGTTATTATTAATTCTGTCTAAAACCTAAGGAATAAAGCTAAAGCTAATAGATTTTTCACACAGAGAACAAAAGTGTTAATGCAATTGATACAAAGGCTAGAGATTGATTTTACCTCATTATACTGTTTAGCGGCTTCAGAATAATCACTTCTGGCTTCTGCTAATAATGCAGTCTGAGTGACTTGCTTTGTTCCTATCTCACTGCTAAAAATGGCGCGGAGGACATCATATTCTTCAATTGATCTATATAATCTATAAAATAAAGCAAAACAGGTCCAAATCAGTGAACACCTCAATTATTTTACAAGTACTTAATACTATGAAGTGATATTAAAGCAAGATGCCACACATTAAAGAAAACATAAAACATTTAAATTTTGTTAAAAATAGAAAATTTAAAAAGTTTTGAAGGTATCCTTAGGTTTTACTATTTTAATCATACAGTAGGCAGAAGTTATTCTAATAAGCATTTAAAAGGAAGTCTGAAAACATCAAAAGTTCATAAGGTATAAACTGTTGAGTGACATGTTTGAAGTTCTTGCCTAGTCCTAAAATGCCCAGAAACAAATAAACAATAACTTTCACCCTACCATTGGTACATTTTGGTCTGTTTTATGAACCATCTCAATTCCAAAGACAGGTAAATTCGTTATAGTCTTAATATTTACTAGAACATTCATTTAACTCTTCACCTTAACAAAAGTCTGACTCTATCTTGTCAAACAAGCCTCTTCCCTTTATGAAATTCTCAAACTGGCATTTATTAAGTTTGTTTCCTTCCTTCCAGAAATTTCAAGTCTCAACCCAAATGGCATCCCTTGCTTGATCAGCTGGCCAACAACTACTTCCTCATTGGTTCTCCTGCCTTTTGATTCCCTTCCTGGTACTAAATCTCTTGCATTTCCATCAAAAGAGCCCTGCAGAATTTATGAACCAATGATTACAAACTTATATTTAAAAATTAAATAGACATGGCTTTATTACTGCCCTGATCCTAGAGGGTCACAAGTGACAAGTCAGACAGGAGTGGATAGGTGGGTGGTGGAACAGAAGTTCACAGCCAGGAATTGAGGAGAAGAAGAGAGCAACAGACATGTTTCACAAACACAGAAAAGAGATCCCTGGGTACACCCTACCCTGATCTACAGATATCTGCATTATGTTTGCAAGAACATGGTCAAAATGAGGACCATGACAGCAAAAAACGTAAAAATATTACACATAAAAGTATAAGAAAGTATTTAATCAAGTTAGAAATTAAATGTATAAAGTTTAAGTCCTTAAAAATTCTACGCTCTATTTCCCCAGCAAATACACATTATGGGTATCTTGTTCCCTGGAGATACTAAAAATTAAAGATGGCATTTACTGTTCACTCATACATCTGAAGCAATGGATAAAATAGCTACTGGGTAAAATCACATAGCCATGAGGCACTCTGAATGGCCCTGGCATTGGCTCTCTCCCCTTTCTATACTCACCATGTCCTCCTACTTCATGTTCTGGTGAGTTACATATAAAAGCAGTACATACATATCCTCCGGGACCCTTAGCTTTTTGAGTCTGTGATCAATGTCTAATCCATTTCACAGTCTCTTAAGTTCCTGGCACAGTGCCTTACACAGTGAATGTGCTCAATTAAGATAAGAAGTACTATGTAGCAAAAGGGGCAAGGATTCTGTGTCTTTGCTTTTACTCTTTTCCCCTAAAGACCTAAAAATCATATAAAAAAATTAAGTTCAGGTTTTAATTCCAACCTTGACCTAACATCCTTCTCAGAATTAGACACTAGCTTTCATATAATAAAACCACAGTAAGGGAAGAATCATGTATAATGTACAATAACAAACAACAAAATAGAATTTTTTTCCAGATAACAAAGTATTTGGGATTAAACTGTTTCTAAAATTTTGAGTCCTAATAAAAATAATAAAATATCCTTTATCCAGCAAAGCTGGAAAAAACATAAAATACCAGGAACTATAATTCATAGCCACACTGTACAGGAAGCTAAGCTTGGATAATACGGAGTCTAAACAACTGTCTACTGAAAGAAATTAAATGGTTCAATTAACACTCTCCTTCTTTGAGCAACAAATTCCTTCTCATGGCATCTGTACTTGACTCACAGAATGGTATTCAGCATGAACAATTTTTTATAAATTTTCACAGAAGTGTTACTGTCAACTTTATTCATTTTCTGCCAAAATGAAGACAAGTTTTTTTGTATTATTTTGTTTGGATTCACTGTTGTGCACGTTGCCCCCCATGAGCTTACTTAGCAAGTTCCATCCATCGGAGGATGTCAGGAGGGAGGCAGGTCTTGCCCCGAATTCGCTTGGTGAGTGGCTCTGTAGGGGCTAGGTGAAGCAGTGCCTCCTCAAGAAGGCGGATACCTCCAGGCTGCTGTAGACTGGCTAGACAGCTAACACGGACAGCAGCAGGGTCGAGGCTCAGCAAGTCTGCATGTTGGCAACTGATTTCCTATGAAACCATAAACACATGTAGCTGTTTAGCCTGTGGTACTTGGACCATATCTTCACAAGTGATTAATTCACTTTATTAAACATAAAAGAAAGTTTTGACGTAAGTAGCGATAGCACCAAAAGCTTCTCTGTGTAATTCTATTAACAAATTTTCCTTTATTATTCCATTTACAAAAAAGAGGAAATGACCTTTTGTTTTCACATCTAGGGATTAATTTAAAGCAAGAAAAACACTGGCAAAATATAAAGATTGAAAAAATATGTGTGTGTACACACACACACACACACACACACATAACCTGCAACCCACAAACACATATACAAATAGTTGCAATTTCCAGGAATACTAAGCCTGACTTAAGAAGAGCAGATGAAAGACAACGATTTCATATCCAATCACCCAAAAGTGGGTCCATTCATTTGCATATTATTCTATGTGACTTTTTTTTCCATCCAGGGGCTATAGAGGATTTCAGGAATTACAATGAGCTTTATTTTTAACTCTCAATGTGAGAGTCCTATAACCATCATAGCAAAGAAACACAAACTTGGAATCCATATACAGAATGACATGAAACAGTGCGTCAGCATTTTCATTAGAACAGCCTGTATGTCAAAAGTAACAATAAATGTTGGCAAGGATGTGGGGGAAAAGGTACATTCCATACATTGCTAGTGGGATTGCAAATTGGTGCAACCACTCTAGAAAGCAGTATGGAGATTCCTCAGTAAACTTGGAATAGAACCACCATTTGACCCAGTTATCCCACTTCTCACTATCCCACTGTAGCATATGCTACAGTGACACAGCCACAACAATTATTATAGCAGCTCAATTCATAATAGCTTTAACTATGGAACCAGTCTAGGTGCCCTTTAACAGATGAATGGATCAAGAAAATGTGGTCTATGTACATAATGGAATATTACTCAGCCTTAAAGAAGAATGACTTTATGACTCTTGCAGGTAATTGGATGGATCTGCAGACTATCATGCTAAGTGACATAAGCCAATCCCAAAAAACCAAAGGTTGAACGTTCTCTCTGATATGCAGATATTAACACACAAAAGGTAGGGGAGGGAAGAATAAAAGTTCAATGTATTAGACAAAGGGGAATGAAAGGAAGGAAATAGGAAAGACATTAGAATGAATTAGACATAACTTTTCTTATGTTCATATATGAATACACCACCAGTGAAACTCCACATGATGTACAACCACAAGAATGGGATCCTAATATACTCCATGTATGTAAAATATGAAAAAATACCCTCTGTCATGTATATCTAAAAAGAATAAAATAAAAAAAGAACAGCCTGTATGTGTGCACATGGGTGTCTATGCACATGGCACCTATGCACATACTTTGAAAAGATGGCCCTTGTATACTTACACTAGTCCAACCCACTCCTCTCACAGATGCACCACACATACCAGCTATTAGCCATATGGCCACCAAGTTGATTCATGGAAAAATGTACATCCTCCTAAGTCATTAAATAACAATGTTCCTCACCCTTTGAGCTAGTGGTACAAAAAAGAAAATCCAAATAAAATTCTATCTTAATAACAGCAAAAGTTTTGCCTTTGCTGACACATCAGATTTTGAGACAACACTACTCTAATTTGGAAAGGGAAGCTTACCTTAAGAAATAAAATATCTTAATTCTCCTCATTCCATAATTACTTATCTTCTAGATTTCAGAAAGTATGGTAAGAAATGATTGCATAAACCTTACAAGTCATTCATCCTTATGTTCAACAGAAGTCTTATGTAAATGCCTTTAGTGAATATATCACTGTTATTGAGAAAAATCATTCCTTTATATGTAAATTCTTATATAACTTAAATGAGTTCTTTAAATTTATTTTCAAAAAGATTGACTATTCTGTTCAATCCTATTTAGTGTCATTTTGGTTTATAAACAGTAAGTTGCTAAGCAAAAGATAAATCTGTAGAAATATAAACTTTTAGTTTAGTCATCCTTGCTAGAACAAGAGACTTTGTAATTACTGAGCCAAATGTATTATGATGACCTGGGAAGAGAAAACAAACTACATTCTCAGATATAAGTCCCTGAAAAGAAGGTCATGGTAACAAACACTGCAAACTGTAGGTCCTGATGTGCAAGCATGAAGCTTGTTCCATGTCTGACGGCAACCAGTAAGCTCTATAAACTATTTATTCATTGGTGGCTAATGACTCTCCTCAACAGCTGCGGAAAAAGCCAGGTTGTCAGTAATATCAGGTCAAAACTAGGAATTAAGATTTAAAAAATCACTTGGGAATACAGTGTAAAGAAAAACTTATTCTGAAATACTGGCTCGCTCCATATGATTACTGAAACATTTTTATCTACAGTGTGGACAAGAGAAAAACAATGAAGGAATTCTTCTTATAAATTGGAAAACAAGAGAAACAGAGCTAATTATAAAAGGAAGCCATATTTACAATGTCATGCTATATCCAAAAAGAATAAAACAGAAAAACTGAGTACTTCATCTCAAAGAATTATAACCCAATTAGTTTATTTTATAAACTGATGAACAATATTTTTAAAAATAATTTAATTACTTCAGGGAGGTCATGAGATACATAACTACTAAAATGAATCAGAAATTTTCTATAAGAGAAAATGCAATGTTTGGGATAGCACACAAAGCATTTCCTACAGGAGAACATAATCTTTTGCTAAGAATATTTAAGTAGTAATTGAAAGCACACCTATGTTCAATTATCTGCTCTATCTATGTCACCTGAGAAAGGACTTGTCTGACCACTGCATCAAGATATCAATATGGGCATATACACCTGTCCTAGTCAAGAAGCTACTTCGTTACTACCCTATGCTACTTTAACACTTCCATATTACTTAAGTGCTAGGATACATTTTTACTTCTGTATTACTTAAGTGCTACCTAACACTTTTGTTCTATATTTTTCTGTGGACTGCCTGTCAGCCATTAAGAAAGCAGGTTCTCAGAAGGCAGGAATTTTGCTTCTTCATTGCTAGGCATGAGCTCAGTCAACATCTCCAGAGGCAGGAGAGAATTTTGTGAAATACTACATAAAAAAACAAAACAAAACAAAAAAAAAAACAACTAAACAAAATGCAGGGTTTAATCAAAACACTAAAGGGATTGGCTGAGTACAAAATAAACTTGTGTAACAAGCTTGATTTCGGATTTTCCTGTCATATATAAATTGTTTTTTTTTTTTTGAGGGAATAAAGACAATAAATTACACATGACCATTTGAGAAGAGGTGACCTAAATGATACTTCTACTCTGTTAAATACCTTATTTCTATCAAGAATTTCACCTTGCGAAACAAAGTGATAACACTAGCCATCTAACGCCAAGGCAGACAATGCATGTTTTATAAAGAACTTGTGCAGACACTTACCTGGATGCAAGAGACAAAAGGTGGAAAGGAAAAAAAACTGGTATTAAGAAAATGGTTGAAGTCTTGGAGCAACTTTTGAGTGATGTTGTTTTTTTCAGACAATGTCTTAAATTTATCCATCTCTTTCAGAATCCCAGAAAACAAGCTACTAAAGAGCTGTTTTGCAATTATTGGGTCTCTCTATAAAAAATTCAAAATGAAGACAAATTAGGGTCTGAAGTATAAAAGCCATAATTCACCAGTACTAGCAGAGTTTTACTTGAAAATTAAACTGCTGCAAACATATCCTCTTACACACTTGTTTAAGCTGGTATCAAACAAGAGGAGTATTTAGAATTTAACCAAATATATCTGATTATATATGCTATGTGCCCATGGACCTTTGACTGAAAGAGATTAATTTAAAAACCAACTTAATCAATATGTGATGACAGCTCATCTGAGCTGAATTTGGAACCCCAATTCTTCATCATTATACTGGGGCTAATGAACAAGCCTTAGAGGGTTGAGGTGAAGACTCGTCAAGATAACACATGTAGACAGAGCACATGAAAGAGCAGGTGTCAACATCACTACAGAGGCAGTAATATGAGATACCAGAGAACTAGGAACTGAGAAATAGTGGATCCTAGAAAGACAAGGGTCTTTCCCTTGCCACAGATCCACAGAGATCGTGACTTTATCACATTATCCAATCTTCACTAACTTTCAGTCTACATCTGTAAGCATGTCTAATCACTGCCTCAATGTCACAAAATTATTGGGAGAATTTAACGTGAGGCTGATGGCACTTTATGATAAAGAGCTGCACTGTAGTGAGTTGTGTGAATTTGTACATGGGATGAAACACATATCTGTATACATGTGTGAGTATAGGGGAAAATGACAATGAACAAGGCCTGTAGTCTATTAACACTGCTATACCAGTATCAAAACCTAGGTATTTGTCGAGAGCCACTCATGGACTGTGTGTGGACTAAATCAGCATGGCAGCCTACTGAATAGGAAAATCTGGTATTTGGCAACTTCCAGTGGCAACTTCCTACTGGTAAGATCGCCCTGATGCATGTGAATTTCTATTCAGCTTTGCCCGGTCCCACACAACCGCTCAGAGATGGGTGTAACCTACCAAGATGCCAATCAACTTGTTGATTGCAAGACATCAGGAAGCAAGACTCCACCCCTGAAACCTTATTGCTGCCTTTGATGTACTCCCTTAAGTAAACCACAGGAGCCATTTTCTAATTGTTCAGCCTTCCAGCTCCTGTGTAGGCTGGATCTATCAGGTGCTCTAAGCTTCTCTAAACTTTAATTCTGACTTTGTCTTATTTCTTCACTAATTATTTCATACTTTAATTTTCTCTGGTGGCTTATACTCTCTTGGGCAGGAAAAAGGACCCCAGTGAGGTGCTGGTAGCCTTGCAATAGCTATTAATATTGCACTATAGTCACATAAGATGTCTCCACTGGGGGAAGGTGGGGGAAAAGTACATGAACTATATACCATTTTTACAAATTCCTGTCAATCCATAATTACTTAGATGAAATAAAAAGCACATATAATCTATGATTATAATCAATATTAGTATTGGAAATTTAAGTACAATAAAAAATAAGACATTATATTTAGGTACCCAGCATAATGTTTTTATACACATGCACACACACACACACTCTCACATAACACTCTTTGATTTTTAAAATTATTATTTCAATAAAAGTCAAGGAATCTTAATTAGGCCTTTGGGGGATAAGACTTCAGTTAGGAAACATCAACCCCTCACAAAGTTTTACTTTGCATTTAATAACTTTAAAAAAGATTTCTAGTCCTCTGTTATTGAGTTACGAGAGAAAAATCAATCCCACTGATAAACCTACTGGTCCCCCTAAAAATGCATTTTGGATAAGCAATGATTTAACTGGCTTAGCACTTTAAAGATTATAATGACTTTTTTTACACATTATTTCATTCTACAATTACTGGATATGAAAAACATCTTTATATTCCTTTTCTTTTTTGTTTTTTGGCGGCATCAAACCTAGGCCCTCAAGTGTGCTAGGCCACCACTGAGCCACGTCTCCAACCCATAAAAACAGTTTTTATTTTGAAATTACAGATGGAGACCCTGTTGCTCAGAGCACTAACTGATCTCATACGGGCATGCACTTTCAGTTTTAGGGCCCAATACTTGATAATTCTAAGTCAGAGTCTTCTCATGCGAAAAGAAGTCCTAAAACTAGGAAATGATAGAGATGGGACTTAGAACAGTTTTTAAACCAAGTCCATCATTCAGGACAATCAACAATTCATTTATGACAGTGTATCCTGAACAGTTCTTCCTTACATACAGCAGACTTCTGGACCCACAAACAGCTTTTAACCTGTCAACAGAAAAGACAGTAGTCAGGGCAGACCTGGGCCACAGCCTGCAATGGGGTGATCAGGCTGCTGTGCTGAATCTGGATGTCGGGAAGGTCTCCATGACGGTAACTTCTGTAGAGAACAACCCTGGCATCCTGCTTCATTTTTAACTCACTCTTGATCTCCTATAATAACCAGAACCAAAGAAGGAACATTAGAATTCTATTTAAGAAAATCGGGTGCATGAGATATGAAATTGCCAGGATCCATATTTAACATAAAGGTAAAGCAACAATCATTTTTATTCACACTGGTTCAGTCATTTTGCCTTACCAGTTTATAATGAATGATAAATCCACAATAAAATTACTCTGGCAGATAAGCAGTGAAAGGGTTATTTATTTAAATTCAGATATTACTATTTCCTCAGGCAGGCCTTGTTGGGTTTCAAATTTAATCAGGAGCCCTAAAGTAACCTGAATATTTACAAAATCAGAAGATTTGATTCCACAAACTTCTAAGAAACATAACTGTGGTTCCTTTTAATTCTTCTAAGAGTAAGCCTTGGCTCCAAGGCCCAGAGTGATGTGATGCCTCTACCCTTCCTAGAGTATGTCTTCAGCTTTTTCTTCAACATTTGGGAACCATCTCAGTATTATCTCTCCAAAGAGGCTTTCCACCACCTCTCAACCCAGGTCTTTCCCAGATGTGCTCATTACTTGGTTTATTTCTGACATTACACATTATAATCTCAACTTATTTTTCTGTTTGTCATGCACTAGATTGACCCACAAGGGCTTACATTTTGCTCACTTCTATAACACAGTGCCTAGTGCTGAGTAAAATGCTCCAGACTTATTTGTTCAATAAGTACATGACCACAGTGCCCAGCCTTCAGATGTCTAATTATCCCTATGCCATTCCAATTACTGGGCTTCACACTTGAATGCCCATGTCAGATGAAATGCATGACCACACAGTAACAACACCGATCAATCATTACAAAACTCTTCTTTGTATCAGGCCAAAATGTTACCTGCAACATCTACCCAATAATCTTGGTTTCTCTTCCTTCTACTGACCAGATATTACTATTTCCTCAGGCAGGCCTTGTTGGGTATCAAATTTAATCAGGAGCCCTGATTTCTCTGTGGAAGTAACAGAGCAAGACAGGGTCTTAAGTACACCCTGAATTTAGACCCTACTCTTCAAAAGAATGGTTGTAATTACAGAGTTTATAAGATGAAAAGTACATTTTCTCCTCACAAAAGATTCAGAGGAACCATTCAACTGCTTCATACTCACATTTAGAAGTTTATTAAATAGCTGAAGGTTTACAATGAATTGAAATAATGACAGGGGTTTTAACTCACAATCTACACTTCCTTGGAAATTCTGTCATAATTACTGCTTTAAGCAAAACTGAAGCTATAGTTCAACAAATTCTTTTCATTGGTTTTTTTCTTTTCTTTTGCGGTAGTAGAGATTTAATCAGGGTTGCTCTACCGGCAGTTTTCATTTTTATTTTAAGACAATGTTGCTGAGGCTAGCCTCCAACCTGTGATTTTCTTGTCGCAGCCTCCAAGTCGCTTGGGATTATAAGCATGTGCCACTGCACCCAGCCATTATTTCTACATTTTGAGAAATGAGTAACTACTAATTCATGCCATACTTATATCTCCAATCACAGCTTCATCAGACGAGTCTGGATTTTCTGGTAGCCCTTTTTACTTGATCCTTGCAGCTGCCATCCCCTCCCTGTTCCACAGCCTCAGTCTAACCCCAGTTGTGGGCCTCAACCCAACATGAGCCCTCTGGCCTTGTGGTGGAGAGCTGGATTAATCCCTTCCCAGCAGCTGATGTTGGAGGATATAAAATCAAGGAATGACTGGTGGTCATGTTTCCATCCGTGAAAAAAACTGAGCTATAGAGAGGCAAGGGTGAAGCTGAGCTGCACTGAACAGCAAAAAGAGGAAGAATCAGATCCTGGCAGTATGTGAACCAAGCAGACCACAGATTCAGGAGGATTAGGATTCTCATCAGACATCATGAGCACCCCTTCAGACCCAGAGATATCAGAAGAGCTTTGGTTCATTCGTAACCTGAACACATACAGTGCTGTTTATGCAATTTTCGTTTGCAAATCTACACTGGAACCAATATCTGATAGAGAGTTCATTTCCTCATGTACGTCCTGTGATAGAAAACAGGCATTTCTGACCAATCATATTTGTGAAAAAGATACAAACCTTCTCTCGTTTTTGTTCATCAAGGCCTTTTTTGGCATAAATCAAACTGAGTTTCTCTTGGTCCTTTAAAAATCGTCTGCGTAATCTTAGTATTTCTGCTCGGCTGTCTGTGCCTGAAGGACAGAGGGGGGTTAGTTACTGGTGGTCAATTCAGTATGTGCACTTGACCTCAACTTCTCCCCAGAATCTCCTAAAATGAAAGTGTGTGATTTTCCACTTTAAAATTTTTACTTAGTATTTTCTTAAAGATATAAACTTAGAAGGAATATCAAGCAAAGACATAAGATTATTGTGTCTGAGCAACTCTGGAAGCTAAAGAATGAGAGACTGGATCCTGGAGAGAATCTCAAAGGCTCAGGATACAGCTGGACTGGAGAAGGGCAAAAGTGAGGCTGCAATAGGAGGTCCAACGTGAGAGCAGAGTCCCCACATGCACTGTGGAACCTGAGAATAGACACAGGGATACAAGGTGGGAAAGGCCAGCCCAGCATCTGCTGTGCCCAAGAGGACTTCTGAAACCTTTAGTGGCTCTGACATGTGGCCATGTGACCCTGCCACGCTAGCAGGAGGCCTTTAGCTTACAGGCAGCAAAATGGGAAGTTTGCCTCTGGAGAACTCAACCAGTACAGAAGAGCTGATACATCAGAGGTTTGTGTTATGTTCCAGTTCCACCCTATCTTGTACCCACTCAATCCCAATACGCATTATTCCAAACACCTTTTAAGTGCCCCACCTGGAAACACAAGCCAAAAACCCAAAATCACAAGACATTTGAGGAAAGCTTCAAATAAGAAAGACAGAAACCCAAATAAATGACAGTGAAAGAGCAACTGTTAAAGTAGACCATGCGGGAAAAAAAATCCAAACAATTCCTATTTATCAGACAGATAAAAGTAGGTACTACAGTTTTGAATCAAGGACTAAAGAAATGTTCAGAAATCAAAAACATCTCATGGAAATTAAAAATACGATGACTCAAAAAGAAGAGTTAGAAAATGAGATTGAAGAGACTTCTATAAAACAGAGGCAACAGGAAAAAAAGTAGGAAAATTAGAAGGATAATCCAGAGGTCTGATATCTGATCAGTAGTACTCCGAAGAGAAAACAGAGACAAACTAAGGTGAAGAAGTCATCAACAAAATCAAGATGATATTCTAGAACTGGAAATAGAAGTTTATGGTCCAAAAGGGCCCTCTTTCTGGCCAGAGAAACAGATTAAAATAGACTTGCACCAAAGGACACTTCCGTGAGTTTTCAGAAAACTGGTTGAAAGGAGATCTGAGGATCTGAGATTCATTGAAAAAAGACACAGGTTCTTACAAAAGATCAGTAAGGAGAATGTCAGGTCTCTGCTAGTACCTGATAGTTCTCCACATCGAAGCCTACAACTCACCTAGACCCCAGGTGCACATGCTCTACAAGGCAATATGGTGACATCAAGATCTCAAAAGGAACTTACAGCTTAGGACCCTTTTCTCAGAACACTAGTGAAGAACTACTCCACCAAAAAGAAGGAATATCCAACTAAGTTGGAAAACTCAGGTCCAGGGAAGTGAAGGAATCTTCAGGATGAGGAGGTGTTTTTAGAGGATAGTTGAGCAGAGGCCCTGGGGAATGCAGGCCAGTAGTGGATTCCTTCAGGATGAGGAGGTGTTTTTAGAGGATAGTTGAGCAGAGGCCCTGGGGAATGCAGGCCAGTAGTGGAAGTCTAAGGCTCCAGGAGTGTTTCTTTAAGAAGATGGGACATCTAAGCCTGGCATGGTGGCACACGCCATCTATCATTCCAAAGATTGGGAAATTGAGGCAGGAGGATTGTAATTTTCAGGCCAGCCTCAGCAACTCAGACAGACCCTGTTTCAAAATAAAAAATAAAAAGGGTTGGGGATGTTGCTGAGTGGTAAAATACTCCTGGGTTTGGTCTTCAGTACCATTCACACGGATAGACACACATAAAAATTAAGTAGATGGGACATCTACATGTTGGGGCACAGTAAAAGATAACTATAGAACTCTGGGAAATTTGGTGATAAATATGTAGAAAACTGGTTAGGAAAAAATACACAAGAAAGGAAAAATTATCATAGTGTTATTTGTGGTCCAATCACAAATAATACTATATAGTCAAAATAAGAGGAAACACTCAATACTAATGAAATGAGGACTATGACACAATTGAGCAGAAGGATAGGACATTGGTGCACATGACTGTGTCTTTGTGATAAGCAGGGTGAGGGAGAATGGCCAGTCCTAAAATGTTCATCATATAAAAGCAGAAGAGAATGACTAATACTGAAAGAAAAAAGCAACAATGTAAAAGTCTCACTTGAAGATACAGAAGACCACAACACAGGTAAAGGGGATTATAAATGGCTGTCTCTAGAATTTGGGAAGAGGATATGCACAGTTGCTGTTTCTTCTAGCAAGCTTTTGAGAAGTGTCTGACTCTTCAAATGAAATGCATATATAACTCTGATATAAATAACTAAAGGAAACTGAAAAGAAATGAAGAGTTGAAGGTGCAGCTTAGGGGCAGAATGCTTTCCTAGCAAGTGTGAGAGACTAGGTTCGATCCTCAGCACCATAAAAAATGAAATAAAAATGTCTTTAAAAAAAGAACTAGCTGGACGTGGTGGTGCACGCCTGTAATCCCAGCACTTCGGGAGGCTAAGACAGAAGAATTGCGAGTTCAAAGCCAGCCTCAGCAACGGCGAGGTGCTAAGCAACTCAGTGAAACCCTGTCTCCAAATAAAACACAAAATAGGGCTGGGGATGTGGCTCAGTGGTCAAGTACCCTTGAGTTCTATCCCTGGTACCAAAACAAAGAAGAACTAAATAGTATTATGATAATGATATCTAATTAAGCTACAATTTCTTTTTTTTTTTTTTTGGTACCAAGGATTGAACTCAGGGTACTTGACCACTGAGCTACATCCCCAGCCCTATTTTATGTTTTATGTAGAGAAGGGTCTCACTGAGTTGCTTAGCACCTCCCTGTTGCTGAGGCTGGCTTTGAACTCGTGATTCTCCTGTCTCAGCCTCCCAAAATGCTGGAATTACAGGTGTGTGCCACCACACCTGGCTACAATTTCATTTTTAAAACTATGTTTCCAAAAGGAGGGAAGAAGTGCTAGGGAGTGATACTGGCCAAATTATATTCTTATATTGTGTGCATATATGAATATGTGACAACTCCCATTATTATGTACAACTATAATGCACCAATAAAAATGTGGAGAAAACTATATGTCTTTTCTTATAGCATATAGTATTAATCCATCATACTTTCAAAACCTCCACAAACTCTCATTTAGCCAAGAGAATACACATCCCCCAAAGAAGACAGTATGTGAACTATTTTAAATCTATAAAACTTTAAATCTATAAAAGTACAGGACACATTAAAATATATTAAGTAAATTAAAATGGATAGCTACGGGCATTCATTTTTATTTACTTAGTTCAATGACTGAGTTTTTTCCAAATTCATTCATTAAACTGAAGAAAAATGGTTCCAAATTAGGTTTTACCTCTTACCTTTGTTTGTTTATTTGTTTATTTATTTAATTTATTTTGTGGTGCTAGAGATCAAACTTGGGGTTCTGGGCATGCTAGAAAGCATCCTAACCAAGCTACACCCTTATCCCTTACCTTTATTAATTTACACAGTCCTCCACTTCCATCTACACCACCCATGATACTCTGCTTTAAAAATGTAGACATGGAAATACAATTTGGAACAATTTGTGTTGTGGACAACCACTGTTTTCTTCTGTAGCAATTGCCACTTCATTCTGAGCTTATTCTCCATTCAATAAAGAAACTTAATTCAGAGTTGGTCTTGCAATTACCATAAAAATAACCAGACTGCCCCAAATGCAGATTTGTGGCAATTTTTCAAGACATGGCAAAAGTCTCATTCAGAGAAAGCACTGTATGCCTATGAGTTTGAGAAAAGCAGGCATAAGGATGAAAGAGACAACTAAGAGACTATGGAAAGCAGGAGTCACCCTAGGACCTTGTTTTAAATCTGACAGTCCAAATTCACAGGCAGGACAGAGGGCTAGGCACTCTTGTGGATGAGCAGCAAGAAGGCCTAACAGCAGAGGAAGACATAAAAGGAAGATTTGTGAGAGGCAGCTAAGCAAGAAGAAAGAATGGAGAACTGATTTCACTGGCACAACTTTCAACTCAAGAGCTTGTAGCAAAAAAATGGCTATACTTCCCCCCTCCAGAAGCAGATCTAGAGAACTGTATAGGGGCCACAGATTTGTGACTAAGAAGTAAGAAAGAGAGTAGCTGGGAATAAAGTATTGTGTGTGGTGTGTTTTAGTTTCTATGAATAAATAAAAAGGAATTTACTCTTGCTTCTAATCTTCTATAAATCTACATGTATATATTGCATAAACCCTGGGTTTTGTTTTGGGGTCTTTTTGCTGCATATTTTCTTCCTCTGGACTTTCACTCTGCCCCAGAACTACAAGTTTCATAAAGAGCTAAACTCCTCTCCCCTCTGCCCTCTTGGCCTTGGTTCTGCAAGGCTGCCCAACGTTCCACTCTCCCCCTCAGCATTCCACTGTTCTGTTGGGGGGGGCATTCCACCCCTCTTCAAGTTGCCAAGACCCTGAGTCATGGTGACTCTACCCTACCTCATTTTACTGGCTGCCCCCACAAACTTCTCTCAGAAAGTGTCCGAGTTTTTATGCTGCCTCTGCTTAGTTCATCTTGTGGCTGCTTCTCAAAGTTCACTCCATCTCTCACAAGCCTGTCTCCTCCTTAGCCTCTGTCCAGAAGCACCCATTACCTGAACTAGGCAGAGCCCTTGGGTCCTTGGCATGGAATCAGCTCTTTCTAAACATTCACTGAACTGCTGATTCCTGCCCACCTCCCAAATACAGTGTATACTTCTCCATCTTTGTCCTTTTCATCTTCTGCCTTCCTGTATGCCAGGCTCTTAGGCTCCTCCTTCACCCACTATTTCTGAACACTCCCTACCTGGATTTAAATTCTTTCATTTTTGAGACCTGGATTACTAATTCTACCTCATTTGATGATCACCAATATATTGCCAAACTCATCCTAATGTTCTAGAAAGTCACTTAATGAAAGGATTTTTTCTGAAATACCTAAAAAACAATGTTTTCAACATGGTAAGTGCCCAGACGACATTTACTGAATTGAATTTTAATGGGCTTAATTACAGGTTACAAGGAAATGTGGATACACTCAGAAATGTGCTCTCTTGATCTAAGCTTTTGCAGTAATTTAGAGGTAGGCTATTTTAAACATGTTTCAGCAAACTTACTTACCACCTTTCACTTTGTTATCCACCTCATCCCCAGGAAGGCCCAGCTTTTTTTCCCCAAAATCAGGTCCCACTGACTTCCAGGGTGCTCTCTGCGACTTTTCCTTCCTCTTATGGGCAAACAGCAAGGAAGAAGATAAGGAATCAGACGAAGAGATCGTATAATCTGCCATTGGGTCAATAGTGCTCCCAGTCAGCCAGTTAAATGAGCTTCTTCCATCTGCAAATACATATGACCAGAGCATTGAGGACACTTGGCACCACAGCTTAACCTGTACACCCAGCAGTATTCAGGCTTCTGTAGCTAGGATACATTGAGGCTCTCTCAGCTCCCCAATGTGCAAGACAAGGTAGTCCAGATGCTTGAGTCTCAGCGTCCACATTTGTAAAATAAGAGATACATCACTTGCTCCCTCTGGTCATTGTGATCATTACAGAAATAATACTTTGTATCTTTTATAAGGTGCTAAAGCCCATTATTCCTAAAATTAGTGTTGCTGAATTTTCATTGTGATTATTCAAATTTGTCCTATTTCCAGATAACAATAGAAGGTGAAAAAAACAACTGTATAAAAGGAAAAATGCTGAAGTGTTTATATGAAATTAAGATATTTTACTCTACAATTTATACTTTGCTTATCAAAAGAAGCAATTAAGCCATTTGAGAAAGAACAAGTTTAATAAATTATTAACACAGTAAATAAATTAGTTTAGCTCTACTTTGCTTTTAAGGTAAGATGTTTTAAATCCAATGCACTAAATAAGAGTTTTCTGGACAAAACCAAAACCAAACCCAAAACAAACATTTACTGAAACTGTCCCTACTTTCTTTAATCAAAATAATCCTTTTCAAAAAAATTGTGGTAAAACATACATAATGTTTACCATTTCAACCTTTTTAAGTGTACAGTTCAATGGCATTAAGTCCATTTGCATCACTACCATTCATCTCTAGATCCTTTTCCTCTTAAAAA
The DNA here is from genome assembly GCA_004024805.1 of Geosciurus inauris. Classification (NCBI taxonomy): domain Eukaryota; kingdom Metazoa; phylum Chordata; class Mammalia; order Rodentia; family Sciuridae; genus Geosciurus; species Geosciurus inauris. The sequence continues at coordinate 36,071 of PVHX01006458.1, forward strand.
CTGAAGCTCTATACCCACTAAACTATAGTTCCTCATCTCCCTCTCCCTCATCCTCCATCAACTACCCCTCTAGTTTCTGTCTCTGAGAAACTGACTATTCTGGGACCTCCACCCTTTTCTCCTTTGATTAATACATCTTTCTTGTGGTTCTTAATGACTTTTTGCTATTCTTATTTGTCTCATAAAAGGTCACTGTTCTTACAATAGAAGCTTCCACAAGTCATAGCACTGGGCGACTGGTTACCTGAAACTTGCGTAGGGGTGAAATCATACTGCTGTTGGGTGGCCCGTACTTGCCCCGCCTTTGGCCACTGAGCTGGGAGGAAGTCTTCTTGAGTTCGGGTCTGCAGAGTGCTTGGGGAGGCCTGGGTCTCGATAAACATTGGAGTGAGAACTGTACTTCGGAAACGCCAATCAGGATCAATGGTATACTCCTGCAGGTAAGAAAGTTTCAAAGGAAATAATGATCCTTCTGTAGTAACACAGAAATATTTCTTTTTTTAAAAAAAATATTTATTTTTTTAGTTGTAGGTGGACAGAATATCTTTATTTTATTTTTATGTGGTGCTGAGGATCGAACCCAGTGTTTCATGCGTGCTAGGCGAGCACGCTACCACTGCACCATAACCCCAGCCCCCAGAAATATTTCTATTTAAAATCCAATGGTACTATCAGCAGATATGTACTGTCATTTCATAGTTCTTTGTGAGAAGCAAGTGAAGATCCCTTTCTTAATTAAAAGTCTCAAAAACAATCATTTGCCAAGTAGAAAAAGAATCACTGGGCTGGGGTTGTGGCTCAGTGGCAGAGCGCTTGCCTTGCACATGTGAGGCACTGGGTTTGATCCTCAGCACCACATAAAAATAAATAAACAAAATAAAGACACTGTATCCATATATAACTAAAAATATTAAAAAAAAAAAAAAAAAAAAAAGAATCACTAACAGGAAAGAAAATCATCCTCCTACCCATGAACATTCTCCATTAGGAGGCTAATGCCATACTCAGTAGTGGCAATGGCACCATAACCTGACCTCCACAAGTCCAATGATTTAGCTCTCCAAAGTACCCACAAGTGCCAAGCACCATGACAGGCACAGGTGGAACATCTATAATTGGAAAATCCAAAATCCAAAATGCTACAAAATCCAAAACTTCATGAGCAACAGATAACAAGGTGCTACAAGTGGAAAATTCCACACCTGACCTTCTGTGACAGGTCATGGTTAAAATGCAGGCCTGCTTTTAAAAAAACTATAAATTACCTTCAGGTTGTGTATAAAGTAAGTATGAAACATAAATGAATTTTGTATTTATGCTTGGGTTCCCTCCCCCAACCAAAGATATCTCATTTATGTAACTCCTCAAAGCATTCTGAAATCCAAACCAATTCTGGTCCCAAGCATTTCAGATAAGAGATCTTCAACCTGTACTAGGTCACAACTAGGACTCCCCACTACAGGAATGCCCTTGTCAATGTGTACCTCATCATGACTGTTACATCTGCTATGAGAAACCATGAACCTGGCACCCACTGGGTAGGCAGGAGGAGTACTGGGAAGGGGAGAAATCCAATTGGAATCTGAGGTTGAGGACTGAGTCTCCAAGAAGCAGGACAGCACATGTAAGTGTCTCATAAAGTGCACACATATTCCAAGGAAATTAAGTTTTCTAATTGAGTCATTAGGTGTTTCCTAACAAACCAACAGGGAAAGCAAGCATGTAAGACTCATCATGAATACAGAGATAAACACTTCACCTGAAATTCACATTCTGATAGAGGATGTTCAAACATGGGGTTTGAATAATCTGGGCTCATGCTGGTCATTTCAAGAAGAAAATTTGTTGCTAAGCTTAAAAACTTAACTTCTATCTTAGGTGAATATAAGGAATTTAGTGCCAACAATCTGTCCAAGGTATTTGAAGGTAACCTAGTTTCATGGCTCCAGAAATTCCGAATCATTAATCTGAAAAACAGAGAGGAAGAAAGCACATTCTTAGACACTGGCAAAAGAAAAAAAGTGCTGCACATGGTGTCATGTCGGATAGGCACAGCTTTCCATTCACAGAAAACTTTACAGAGAAAGAAACCACATGCCAAAATTGTATAGAGTGTAATCTCAGTTATGAAAAATAATATAGGTTGAAGGAGAAATACATATCGCCCAAATGTATCATGTTTAACCGGGTATTTTTCTTCTCCTTATTCTCTGGGAAGTTTTTAACAGTGTTTAATACTAATAATTTTGAAACTGAAAGCACATTATAAGAAATTACATATAATCCTCCAGTGCTATGTTAAAACAATTCACTCCGAAAATTACTACCAAAAAATATTTTAAAACATTAGCAAAAGATCAGTTTAGATTTTATAATTTATGAATGTTTATGAAATCCAAAAATAATTTTTTTTTTTGGTATTGGGGATTGAACTCAGGAGAACTCAACCACTGAGCCACATCTCCAGCCCTATTTTGTATTTTATTTAAAGACAGGGTCTCACTGAGTTGCTTAGCACCTCCTTGTTGCTAAGGCTGGCTTTGAACTCATGATCCTCCTGTCTCAGCCTCCTGAGCCGCTGGGATTACAGGCGTGCACCACTGCAACAGGCCCAAATATAATTTTAAAAAGCTCAATGAGTTTAAAATTGTAGAATAAAAATAAAATCAGTGATATATCAAATCATATAAAATGTTTATGTGTCATATAATTTTGGTACTTGGTAAGATACTCATAACTAAATTATAGTAGATATGTTAGAGGCTAATTATCATCATTCATACTTCCATATATAGCTGCATTATGCTTTCCTCCTATTTTCAATGTTTCAAATACTTTATTTTGGATGAATACATATAGGGCTAAAGATGTGGCTCAGTGGTAGAATGCTTACCTGGCATGCTTGAGGTCCTGGGTTTCATACCCAGCACCACACACAAAAAATTAATACATAGAGTGTGCTTTCAACCATTTGTACTAAATGAAAATCAGAATAATTGGTAGTACAGATTTTCTCTTCATTTTGAAACATTGTAACTCACTGAGTACAGAGTGCTTTGTCCTCACCAGTTTTATTTTAAAGTAACTTGTCAGGATATTTTTTTAATATCTTTTTTTAGTTGTAGATGGACACAATACCTTTATTTTATTTATTTATTTTTATGTGGTGCTGAGGATCAAACCAGTTCCTCACATGTGCTAGGCAAGCACTGTACCACTGAGCTATAACTCCAGCTTCTTGGTAGGATTTTTAAATGTTACTCTTCATGATGTGATTTTAAATACATTTTTACCAAACATTATGAAATGCAAGATGTAGAGAAAATGCTGACACCACAAATACTTTTCTAAAACTACTGAACCATACTCCAATCTAGCCTAGAAAGCAATACTCGTAAATTTAATTGTTTTGGCCCAGTTATTCCAGGAGTAGCACGTACTGAAGCCCAAGGTTCTCATCAATCAATCCTTGAATCAGCACATCTTTTGCCAACTTAAATATTTCCTGGGAGTCATCATCTATTTGACTTTCTGGATCTCTAAGAAAGCAAAAAAAATGACAAACATTAATACTCCATTGTAGCTCTTTTGTTCAACCTAATCACTGTCTTAGAATTGAAGAAGGCTGGCGTTCCGTGGGACTATACCTCTCATGGGCACAGGAGGCACCTTACTCTGGTGGTGTATGCCCAGATCTGCCCCATTCTCCTGTGCCTCTTACTCCTGTCACTGCTGCCAGCAGGGGAAGGGAAAGGGGCAGGAAAGGCAAGGGTTCCCCAGGGATGTGGGGTCCTGAAAGAGGTATCTCTTTAATTTTGTCAGATTTTAAAAGGATAATTATAAAAATAAGTTTTATAAGAGGACACTCAGGTACTTTTAACTCAACCAATAATTTCACTCTCTGAATATTTCCCACACATACATGAAATAAATTAAGAATGCAATTTGATATACTAAAATAAACTTCCTATAATTACATGATTAAAAAATGTTTTATTATGTTCCAGATTGCTAAATATACCCAAAAGGTCCCTCAAAAAAGTAATATAAAATGTCAATGTATGATTTACCTGTAATTGTCATGAATCCACATGAGAATATTATACATTTGTTCCCTACAAATTGGAGAAGGATGGGAAACAAACTCTACAACAGGATTCAGAAGTTCTCGGAGTTCTACTGGTTTCAGTTTTGCCATCATCTTATAAATTATGTCCAAACATACTTTTTGTCTTTCATCATCTCTATAATACAATTTTAAAACACACAAATTTAAAAGTATACTTTCAAAGCATGACAAACAACTTTTTCTTTTTCTGCTGTTCTACAGTTTCAAATTTGTTATAGTATTTCCATCACTATAAAAAAAGTATAATATACATGTACACATCTAGTTAAATATGCTAGAATGGATTGAACCCTGAAACAGAAAAAAGACATGAGTAAAATGCAAATAAGGTTCATTTACTTATCAATATTGTGCTAATGTTAATGTCTTAGTTTTGACAACTGTATGTTTATTAAAATTGGGGAAACTGGGTGAAAAATATGGAAATTCCGTAGACTATCTTTTAACTATTCTGTAAAAATAAAATTACTTCAAAGTAAAAAGTTTATTTTAAAAAGAATACCTGATGGTGGCATACAAAATAAGATACAAATAAAAAGAATTTTGGATTTTAAAAATGATTTAAAGTGCTACTTGGTGTGAAATGAAGTAGTCTGAGTCTTAAACTAAGCAAACACTTATTTTCATAATTTACTCCTTAAAGTACTCAGCTTACTGCCTTACACACAGTAGATACTAAATATTTATTGAAGGATATCAGAAGAGAATGATATACATTCCTTGTTATTGACATATTACACAAATGTCAGGAATTTATCACTATGTAAAATACACAGATGAAGACTAGAAAAAGACTATAGAGAAATAATGTAAATGATGTGCAACTTTCTTTTTTTGAATTTTTGTTTTAATTAGTTATACATGACAGTAGGATGCATTTTGACATATTGTACACAAATGGAGCACAACTTCTCATTACTCTAGCTGTACACGGTGCAGAGTCACTCCAGTAGTGTAATCTTACATGTGTATAGGGTAATAATGGCAGCTTTCTCTTTAAGTTTACTTTTATGCTACATTGCAATTCTGGAAATAAATGAACAATTTTAACACATAAAGGAAGAGTCTTACCTGACAAAATGGGTACAGAACTCCAATTCACACATTTTAAATCTAAAGAGAGCCTGAGACAATGTAATGCCCTAGGTCTCCTCATTTACTTGTCAGTGAAATACACAAGGCCTGGAAGTAACCTCTCTGAGCATCTGGTCAGAGGGAGCTGAGTGCAGGCCCACTTCCTGCTTACATTTCATCCCTATACTGTCTTCACCTTTTCCTCTCAGATTCAAATTTCACAAACAAATGCATGTCATGGAAATGGGCAAGTGCTTAATGAGATGAAGGAAATATTTAAACAAATGAACGTTTTATGATCCACTTAAGGTCTGAAGGAATGAGGTTAGTGTTCACCCACCTATGTCTCATGACTTGAATAAAATCCTTGCTCTTTAACTGGAAATACAGGTCTGTTATTCCTTCTGCACGACAAAGTACCACCTCTAGACAAAGCGTCTTCATCATGCCATGAAACTTTGGCAGCAGAAAAAATACAGCATTCAAGAACCTAAGGGGTGGTAAGAAGCCTGATGAAAGGACTGCTGTTGACCTCATCCACCACAGCTGGCCCCACAACCCCCTACCTGTCCGCCAAGGGAGGGAAGCCCTTCACTGCTTTGTTCAAGCACACAATAAATTTGTCCTCCATAGTATTCTGATGTTGCTTCAACTGTTTTACAACCAGTTCACACACCAATTCCTCCAGGACCTGAAACATTAAGTTTATTTTTAAATACATAAAAATAGAAACATAAGTATTGAAAAAATGGTCTGTCTTAAATATTTAAGTGAACTTAATCTATCTCTAAAACCAGGGTTCGCAAGGTGAATGAAGAAGGAACCACTGGGAATGATTCACAAAGACCAAAGCCAGGTGATTCAGATACACAGACTGAGCTAGACTGTTCTTAGTCAGAGAATATGTCAGTCTTAATTTCCTTGGGGTCTGTCCACATCATGATATAAGAATCAGGAAGCTACTTTTAATTTCAAAGGGGATTTGTTTCATATCCATTGTTAAATACTCATTTGCATATTATCTGTCCCCTCAGTAAATGTCAGCTCTTCAAGGGCACAGATGAGGCCTGTCTCTTCTATGCTATGTCCTCAGGGCCTGACACTAACAAGTTAAGTCCTCAAAAGTAGGAACTCAATATAGACAAGTACTGAATAGAGTCTACTGGATTGAAGTTATAGAAAAACGTTTACTTTCTTCATTCATGGCTCACTGACCTGCTTCTTCTCAAAGACAGAAAAGGACAAAGCAACATTTTAAAAGCACTAAGATCGAATGTATAGTTTTTCAATACAAATCTACCAGTATGGGACTACTTTAAAGTTATGCTCCAAGAAAATCCTTAACCACAATTTCAGTGGTTTTGAACCCCATGTAGAACATTTCAAGTAAGTATTTACTAATTCATCAGACGTCTTTTGAGGTTGGAGGTGTAGCTCAGCGGCAGAGTGTTTGACTGGCATAAGGTATGTCCTTTAAGAGTATTTAATCTGATGACAGGGTCACAGTCTAGCAAATAAAACAAGTTATAGAATAGTATAGATAAAGCAAACAGAAGAAAAGGTGGTATATACAGTGGTGACCAGAGCCACTAGAGCCAGGTGTGCAGCTGCTGAGAGTGACTTGGGGAGAATATGAATTGCTTTACTTACTCCTTTATATTTTATTTTTATCATCCACATTTATTTTATTTTATACACTGTCTATACCACTTTCATATTTATGTATGTGAAACAAAGAGTTGATTATCCTTATGTTGAAATTGAAATAATGAGAAACTAAATCTGGGAATCAACTATAATGTGTTCCACATTTGGTGGAAATAAAGCATGTTACATACATTTAAACTTAATAATATATAGGGACATTAGAATCGTGTGGTAACAAGGTTACTCTGAATTTTTAATTTTTTTAGTTACAATAATAGCTGGTAATCCCTACAATAAATTATAAGTGAAGTTTTAGCTTCCCAAGGGGGTCTGTTTCCTTGAGTTATTTAATTTCATTTTATATCCAAATGAATCTCTAATCAGGGAAATGAACAAGGGTCCAATTTGCTGTCTTGGGTCAGATGGTGTCCACTTAAGATCACCTGGGTTGTCCTAAGCCTTTCGTGGTTGCCTCACAGCAACCATAACCTGGTCTTTATATAACCTGGTCCCACTCTAGTCTTTTCTTTCAGAAGAGGATGTGGAGTGGTGATATGAATTTGGGAATAATGAGACTGGATGAGACAAGCAGGCAAGTGTGAAAAGAGAAGACCAAAATGGGGAAAGAAAAAAGGAAAGAAAAAAGAAGCTGCTAGGGAAGTAGAAAGAGAACCAAGATAGTGTCAAAGTAGTAGTTAGTTACCTATGCCATCCTGGCCAGACTGCAACAGGGATACCCTGGAGATCTGCACAGCATCTGTGTGTGTGTATGTCTGCAATGCTGGGGAAGGAATCCAAGGCCTCATACATGCTAGGCAAGGGCTCTGCAACTGAGCTTTACTTTTAACCCCTTCACAAAACCTTATCACAATGAGTGACCTGCAGCAGACATGTTAACATGATACCATGCCAGGCAGTACAGAAAGTCTCTCTCTGCTACACTTTTAGATAAGTGGTTGCTTGTGGTCACCACACATTGGCCTATGAAGCCATATATCTATTTAATAAATAACTTTTACCTATCACCAAGAATACTCTGATATGAATGTGTACTACACTTAAATACTCACTTTAGTTCTCAAATCCTATAAAGTAGGCAGGGCACATGAGAACGGGAAAAGTTCCCTAAGAAGTACCTGCTCCAGGGGCTGGGATTATGGCGCAGTGGTAGCGTGCTCGCCTAGCGTGCATAAGGCACTGGGTTCGATCCTCAGCACCACATAAAAGTAAAATAAAGATATTCTGTCACCTACAACTAAAAAATAAACATCTAAAAAAAAAAAAAAAAAGAAGTACCTGCTCCAATAACAGATTTATTACTGTGAAATTTCCAAGTGGAGGATTTGAACAGGATGATTCAAAAATTATCCTATTTACCAGGATAATTTTCTCCAAAAGGAAATTTTGAGACCAAATTCAGAAGAAGGAAGGCTAGTTAAATAGTCTCATTTGAGTTTTGCAATGCAAAGTTAATTGTCAATTTTTAAACATTTCGCAAAATTCCAGGTATTTAAAGTCATATGTCCTCTCTAAAAAACTGAGCATTGTATTTTGTATATAGTAAGAAAGAGAGTAAAAAATTATTAAATGCTAATGTCCATTATTTTACAAATAGCCTAAAAGAAATACAAAAAGGTATTAAAGATCATTACAAATGAATTTGAAAAGAAGTACTTATTTATGTACAACACACTCACATTTTTTCTCTCAGTAACATATTGAAGAATAAGTCCTAGAACTTCTGCTGCTGCTGCATAAACCTCTTTATATTTTACAAAGGACATATTATTTACCAAAGCTTGAAAGTACCTACAACAAATACAAAAAATAAGTACGCATAAAATAATCCCTCTGATGTTTGACATCAAAATATAAAAATTCTTCTCCTCACGTCACACTACTAGCACAAATTGAGAAAATATGAAATATAATCAATCAACAAACATGAAAAATGTACATCATCTTTAGAGATTAGAGAAATGCAAATCAATAGTACTCTAAGATTTCATCTTACTCTAGTCAGAATGGCAATTATCAAGAATACAAGCAACAATAAGTGTTGGCAAAGATGTGGGGGAAAAGGTACACTCATACATTACTAGTAGGACTGCAAATTGGTACAACCACTCTGGAAAGCAGTATGGAGATTCCTCAGAAAACATGGAATGGAACCACCATTGGACCCAGTTATCCCATTCCTCGGTTTATACCCTAAGGACTTAAAATCAGCATAGTACAGTGATGCAGCTACATCAATGTTTATAGCAGCAGAGGGGCAGGTGTGGAGATGGGAAGATGGAGGAATGAGATGGATATTACCACCCTATATACGTGTGTGATTACACTACCAGTGTGACTCTGCACCATGTTCAGCCAAAGGAAGGAGAAGTTGTGCTCCATTTGTGCAGAATATCAAAATGCATTCTACTGTCATGTATAACTAATTAGAATAAATTTAAAAATTAAAAAAAGAAAGAAAATATGAACATAAAATATGATGCAAATTGCTTGTATGAGTATGTATTTAAGGCTGTCTCAAAATAAAATTTAGAGAATAAATAAATAAAAGGACTGGGGAGATAGTTCAGTGGTAGAGTGCCTCTAAGTTCAATTCCTAGTAATGTAAGAAAGAAAAAAAAATTAAAAAGTAAACAATGTCAGTTTCAAAAATAAGAATAAATATGTAACACCACTTACCTGCTGGAACCTATATGAAAAAAAAAATCACACTTTAAAAAAACTACATTCCTCATTCACTCAAGATAAAGTTCTTCTCCCAAATAATCTCTAAACCCAACTTATTTATTTTAGGTAGATATTTTTTACATGAATTTTGGTCCTTACATTTATCAAATCAAACCAAACCATGCTCTATTCTGACAATCCAATTCAATTTTTTTGTCTAACAACTAAAAAACAAAGCAAATAAATAAATAAGACACACTTACTTCAAACTCTCTATGCCACACTTTGGGTCATAGGGAGGCAAGTTATTGGCCATTACAATACCTAATAACTGAATCCCTATGGAATTGTCTTTAGAATTGGGGTCTTGACTGGAAAACTTTTCAAATATTAACCTGAAAAACAAGCACAAAGGAAAAAATAGAGATTGTCCTACAATGAAATGAACAAGAGGAAGATACAGAATTTTCCAACATTCATTTTCAGCTAAAAGTGTAAAAATTACTTTGTCTTTTCCCACATTCAAGATTCCTTCTTGCACAACATCACTGTTCATTTTTATATTCTAATTATTACTGGCCCAATCTATTAGTTGATAGTAAAACTTTTTTGAAAGTTTTAACTTGTCTCAGTCTATGCTAAAAGAGGTCAAACAAATGTCCTATGGGCTACCCCTGGGCTGAGGAATTGCAAAGCAAGAGAGCCCACAACTGCCCAATGTTGAGGCAAAGCATAGGTAGGCCAAGAGACAGAAGGGAACTCCTGGAGGCACTGATCACTCAGTGACACTTCTAGCGTCAACTTTGGGTTGTGGCTTTTATCAGGAGCTAATTATATTCTTATAAATGGACCCTATTTCAAATAATGTTCTCTGTTTCATTTTAAAAAATTATATTTCATTGTAAACATCATTTACAAAATACTACATTTTAACCTAAATTTCTAAACAACGTTACAAAAACTAGTAAAAGTATTACCTGTAAGGGATGGACAGACAATCCTTCCAGCATTCTACAAGGGTTTTTATAATTTCAAGGTTGTGTCTAAACACAGCTCTTTTGGGATGGAAGACATGTTTCATTAGAAAATGAAGCAATCGATTTGCTAACACTTCATTTTTAAGGTCTCCCTGAAAAAGTATAGAAATTCTGTATTAATATACAGCACTCTATTCTGGAAAAGCATCTTTAAATCCAAAGTCACTTTCTAAAAAAAAACCTGGCATTTTACTGAAGGGCCCAGCTCCTGGTTAAACTCCATGTGATCTGTTGAGTCCAGTCATAGGCAGTACACAGGCTTCCCCTGGCATGATGAGGGGGATTGCTATCCCTGCGCAGACTTGGCCACAGCTCCTACATTGCAAGGGGCCTGCAGTAAGAGGCTCAGGCCTGACCAGCCATGCTCTTTGCACACCTGCATCCTAGCCTGGAGCCTCTATTCCTAGGTCCTTTCTGAGATCTTGGACAGAGGTCCTCTTCTGGGGCCTTTGTTGAGACCTCCAAATGGGACAGGAGGGGAAACTGGGAAGACTTGTCCCATGATGACTCAGTACCCAGTACTTTTTGACTCTGGGCCCTATCCTTCATCACCATGCCCTAGCCCTACAATTCCCCCCATCTACCCCAGAGTCCATAAAATTGCCAGAGTTTTTGTTTGGGGCTCCTCAAAAGTACTGATTTCCCTAACCCCCGACTGGCTGCTATTCCATGGGGAAAATGGAACAAGTAATTCCAGCAACTTGAGAATCTGAGGCAGGAGGATCACAAGTTCGAGGCCAGCCTCAGCAACTTAGTGAGGCTCTAAGCAACTTAGCGAGAGCCAGTCCCAAAATAAAATGAAAAATAAAAAGAGCTGGAAATGGGACTGGGAATATAGCTCAGTTGGTAGAGTGCTTGCTTTGCATGTACAAGGCCCTGGGTTCAATCCCCAGTGCTACCAAAATAACAAACAAACGAAAAAAAGCCACTGCTACCACCACCACCACCAACAACAACAACAACAACAAAACTTAGAGTAAATAAGTCAGAAAACAAATGCAAAAAAAACCAAAAGCTGGGCACGGTGGCACACACCTGTAATCCCAGAACTTAGGGAGGCGGAGACAGGAGAATCGCGAGTTCAAAGCCAGCCTCAGCAACAGTGAGGCGTTAAGCAACTTAGTGAGACCCTGTCTCTACATAAAACACAAAATAGGGCTGCGGATATGGCTCAGTGGTCGAGTACCCCTGAGTTCAATCCCCAGTACCAAAAAAAAACAAAAACAAAAACAAACCAGAGACTTTAGTAACACCAGAAGTCCACAGAACCTCACATTGAGTAGGTAGATACTACTCAAAATATTTTATATTTTTTACATGTAATTTTAACAAATTGATTATCTAGTCTCCAAGCTCCTAGCTAATAAAAGCAACAAACAAAACACACAATCATAGCTTAGTAATAAAGGCAAGGTCAGAGGAATTATCAAAAACAGAAAAAGAGCTGGGCATGGCAGCACATGCTTGTAATTCCAGAGACTTGGGAGGCTGAGGCAGGGTATAGCTCTGTGGTAGAGCACTCCTGTATCAAATCCCCAGTATTACCAAAAAAAAAGAAAGAAAGAAAAAAATGAAGCAGTGTGAGGCTATGTGGTGTGACAGAAGTATAGCAATATAACAATTGCTGCTAAAGGAATGACTTATTAAGAGGAGCACAAATCATGTGCCAACATGTTCTCCAGGATAGCAGCAAAGGAATAATGTATACTACAAGGAATAATGTGCATTACACAATATATTTCTACATAACAGACACACTGTTTCTTACTGTAGGGGTAGCCAAGCCTGTCCATGAAAGAACAGTAGCCACAATCTCAACCACCATGTAGTGAATTCCTTCTCCTCCGCTGTTTTCAGAAATGGCCAGCAGCAGCAAAGGGCTAAGCCAGTGCTTTGCATAAGGGCGAAATACCTACAAGAGAACTTAGAAGTCAAATATAGAAGAATCATTTTGAATAATCAAAATATTAATACAGGAATTTATTCTCCCTGAGCTAAAATTTTATGACTTGACCTAAATTCAAAACAAATTTAGTTATTAACCCACTTAATTGGATAAGATTTGATGAATTATCTCTTTATGAACTCATGAAATAATTAACCCACTTAATTAGATAAGATTTGATGAATTATCTCTTTATGAACTCATGAAATAATTCAATTGAAATGGAATTATAATGGATCTTATTGCTTAAACCCTTTATAGGCAATGATGCTTAAGGAAATCAAAATCAAAGTATTACATATTAATGCTCTGTCTCATCTAAATAATAAGTAGTTATAGAAAATACAACTTTTATTTTATGCAAATGCATAATACATAGGAAAAATAAAGGTTAAAAAATTAGGTAGGTATATATGCCTCAATTTTATTTTCCCATTTCTTCCTATGGTAGAAGTCATTCTGTTATAAACTTCATGTTAGTCCAACTTCAGATCTCTGAAGTCTAATTCCAATGTATCCATACACTAAATTCCATTTAATTTATGTTAGAATTGCAGGAGAATGCCATTTTTATGGAAAAGCAAACTGAATTATTTTCTTCTTACCCTTTCTACCTTCTCTTTTTCAAATATGTTTTCTTCAGGATTTCTCATCTATTCTCACAGTTTCATCTGTGTGGCCACAAATCTTTTTTTTAATAGAAATTTTGGTTTTTTAAATTTTTTTTTTTTAGTTGTAGGTGGACACAATACCTTTATTTTATTTATTTGTTTATTTTATGTGGTGGTAAGGATTGAATCCATGGCCTCACACATGCAAGGCAAGTACTCCACCACAGAGTTACAACTCCAGCCCCACCACAAATCTTTTTTGATCATGCGTCCATAAGAACAAAAGTCCTGGCCACACTCCATGTATGTCTATACTCTAATTTATTAATCATATATATAAATCTCTTTGTTATGTTATTAAACTATAACAAATACTTAAATGTTAAAAGACTAAAACTGAATGCAAACATAAGTTCTTTTCTTCTAGAAGACATGTCCTAGTGACGTCTCAGAGGCATTTGTGCAAATGCAGTGCAGCAGGCTTCCCTGTCAGCCTAACTGTCCGTGTCCACTCCCACCAAGAAATCATCCAAAAAATAAAAAGCTCCTTTTTGGTAGACATTAAGTTAGTGCTCAGTGGAACATGAGCTAGAAATTAGGCATGACCCCAAGTGTTAGGGGTTGAACTGTATCCCCCCAAAAGCTGTTGTCCATCATATAACTTCTCAAAATGTGACCTTATTTGAAATTTAAATGAGGTCATTAGGATGGATCCTAAACCAATATACTGGTGTTCTTTAAAAGGGAGAAATTTAAACACAGCAAGATGTGTGGGAGAAGACAACATAAATGCCATCCACATGCCAAGGAATGCCTAAGGCCACTAGAAGCTGAGAGAACCCTGGACCAGACGTTTCCTCACAGACCTCAAAGGCAACCTACCAATACCCAGATCTCAGATTTCAAAACTTCAGAGCCCACGTTTAAGCCTCACTGTCACATTGTGACAGCAGCCCCAAGATCTAGAAATTCAGCAAGACCCCAAGGAAAGCAGGTCCTACTACAATCCCAGGCAGCCTCTCTCTGGATTATATCCCAGAGCTACCTACCAAGAAGGGCTTTTCTATTGGGAAAGATGATCTAAGTGGATCATGTCAATCCTCATTTAGCACCCTTCAGTAGCTCCCTACAATTCAACAAGTGAGCCAGACTCCTTACAAGGCCTAGTCTAGGTTACCTGTCCTTGAGAAACCTCTTGTCCAAATCATGTCCCCATGGTCCATTTAGTTAGTACAAACATATTAGCTTTCTCAGGGGCCACTTCTGCTCATGCAGCTCTTTCTGTGCAGAATACAAATCTCCACCACACTAAGCTCAAGGACCCTCTCCAAAAACCTACTTAATCCCCCTGATGGAAGGTGCTCCCAACCTAATAGGTGCTATGTGTAAATGAACTGACAAATTCAGCAACTACCTAAGAGAAAGGCACATATTTTTTCATATAGAGTTATCAGGAATATTTTTTTATCCATTTATTTTTTGCTACTATAAACAAAGAAGGTTGGCAGTCTTAAGAAAGTTTCCACATGTTTTTTACACAAAATCATATCTAACTCAACAGAAATTAATTTATGTTTGATGAAACAATGTTAAAAGTAGATAAATACAGTTGGCTAATTTATTGAGAACAGAAACATGCTCTTATCCTTTAGAATTTCCTTTTTGATATTCCTTAAGCAGATGCATAAAACTACAAAGAATTGTTAAATACTACTTACTTCTTCTGTATTAATAATAAGTTTGGCTAAGAAGAGTCGAATATTTAATGGAACAGATGGATTTCCTAATTTGTCATGAAGAAATTTCATCCAAGAAGGAAGATCTTTTGGCACTGAACCCTGAAATTACACAAAATTATCTTGAAAAGTGGAATAAAAGAACCTCATATTTTGATGTTACAAGAAAAAAAATGACAAAGACATGAAAGCAAAAAAATCATGTTCATCTGATATGTCATGTAGCTTAATTTTTAATATTAGTTAATCCTCAATGTATCAATGAATAATATTAACAGAGACAATATAAGCTTAGTGGAAAAAACACCTCTTCTTCTTTGAGTGGGATCAGATTTCTCTGCATGTGCTTAATCAGGGCTGTCATGGGTGCCATACATTCATGTTGATTGAGCTCATCCATCTCTAACTCTAGGACATCCTCTTGGATCTTGGGATCTTGATGTTCCTATGAAAAGGGGAAAATCCAGTGATGCTTCTAGAAGGCCTTTTCCAGTGATGTTAAAAGGCCATTGGACATATAATAAAAACTAAAGTAATAAAAATAATAATAATTTGATGATAATATCAAATATACTTGCTATGTTTTCTTATTAAACAACTAAAAAGTAAATAGGACCTTATGCTTGCCTTACATTCCAAGTCCCATCTGCCCAGTCACTCCCCTGGGGTCACACCTCAGCTCAGTCATCCTTGGTACCTTCACACCAACCCCAGGTTACTCCTAGGTCAGAACATTTCTCTACCATGACCCCTAGCTTCCTGACTCCTTCCTTAATTGCCAAGTACACAGGATGAAAGGCTGGGACTTAGATCTTGGAAAATTCTCCAAATTAACACTAGTCCCCAAAGACTATTAATAGAGAAGTGGTTTCCCCTAGTAATAAAAGAGTATAGCTATGACCCCTTTCTCAACAAACTTCAACACCATTCTTTTAATATGTGACATGTGATCACCCGTCTCCTAAAATGACCAGTGGTAGATTTAGGATCTTGGGAGCTGTATGAATAGCTCTGAACTCCAGTTGAGAAATCAAATTGACTCATTTCTTCACTCAGGCTACTTTCTGTCAAACATGACAATGAAGACATATAATGAGGACCATCTGAAACAAACAGAAAGACAATACATGTACTCAAACAATCAGTAAGAGATGTATTTCTCTAAGGTCAAACAATACCAAAGGATACTTTAGTTTAACTAGGTCTTTCATCAGCTCTGATTCTTAGCCCCTTGTCCAAATTAACAAAGCAAAAAAGAAATGGGGGGGGGGGCCTCCCTTTGCTTTTGTTATTATTGAGCAGTTATTCTCTACGGCCATAGACAAAGAAATTAAGTTAAACTGAATCTAATTTGTATCGATATCTTTGCATTTAAAATTTTTATGACAATACATTTTATTTTGCCCATTAAGTTTAACATAAATGTGGGAAGAAATACTACGAAAAACCAGTTAATCCAAACAAAATATTTAAGGGATTTATAAAATGTTTCAAATCATCCTCAAATCAAGAAATGATGATAAAGGGCTGGGGATATAGCTCAGCTGGTAGAGTGCTTGCCTTGCATGCAAAAAAAAAAAAAAAAAAGGTAATAAAAACCATGAAGAAAAATTAAGGAAAAAAAAAGTCAAACAAGGAGAATACAGATGAATGGTATGTTTATTTTTAACAAGGAGGCTAAGGAGAGCCTTTTTCAAAGGCTGACAATACACAAAATGTCATGAGGCACACTGATATCCGGTGCTGAGAGTATTAGAGGGAAGAACAAGTATAAATGCACCTAGGCCAAAGCAAGCCTAGTATCCACAAGGAATAGGCAGGGGCTGTACTGCTATACAGAGGGCAGTGAATCAATGGCTTGGAGCAGCTCTGTCCTAAAGGAGATGGGAACCACTGGGCAGTTTACACTAACAAGTAGCAGAATATGACTTGTATTCTAACACATATTCTGAAAATACCTATATAATACATAGAAAAACAACAACAAAAGAACCCATCAAGCCCATCTTGCCCTATCTGGCCATGCTGTGAGACCTTTCTAACCCAATTAAGTTTGGCTTGTTACATTTCTTTCAAAATATAATTCCAGGGGCTGGGATTGTGGCTCAGGGGTAGAGCACTTGCCTCGCATGCGTGAGGCCCTGGGTTCGATCCTCAGCACCACATACAAAGCAATAAAATAAAGACATTGTGTCCATCTACAACCAAAAAAAATATTTAAAAAAAAAATTCCAGTCGCTACCTAAAAGTAAATAAATAAAACTTGAATATTAACTATTAGAAACTTTCTAATCATTTTTACAATATCCTACCTGAATCCCCATTTGCTGCCTCCCTGGCTTCTTTCCTAATTTCCACGTACTTTTTCTTTCTTTCCATAGGAACCTATTGGGTAAAACCAATACACCATTTAAAATGTTTTAGAATCATGAACACACTTTTTCTGTTTTAGTAGTAATCTGGCAAAAAAAAAAAAACCAAATCACAGCTTTTTTTTTTTTTTTTTTTGAGGTAGTGGGGATTGAAACCTGGGGTACTCTACCACTGAGCAATATCCCCAGCACTTTTTTTGTATCTGGAGACAGGGTCTCCCTAAGTTGCCTTGAGCTTGAGATCCTCCTGCCTTGGCTTCCTAAGTAGTTAGGATTATAGGCGTTCACCACTGCACCTGGCTCAAATTAATAATTTTTTAAAAAACTTTTATCAAATTTAAAAGCATTTTTAAAATACATTAAAAAGATGTGCGTGCATGTGTGTGCATGTGTGTGTTTTAGTTTTCTTTATGGAAAGCCTTTCTAGCAGACTCCCACCAAACCTAACTGAAACACTTGGCTCTAGTACAGCTTGCTGAGCAGTGTGTGCTGAACTTTTTATATCCACAGGCCTGGATTACCAATAGTTTTTACTTGACCTCTGAGACTCAATTTCCTGTATTAATCATGGTTATGTTATAGCACCTTAGTGTGTTTTATAAAGTGTAGGAATAGCATATATCAGGTATCTAAATGCTGATAAAAACTGGTGCTAGTGGTTTTTTGGGGGTTTTAGGTCTTTACACATAAGCCTAAGAAAAGAATCTAGCCAAGGACAGTGGTGTATGTTCATGATCCCAGCTGCTTGGGAGGCTGAGGCAGGACAATCACAAGTTCCAGATCTGCCTCAGCAACTTAGCAAAATCCTGTCTCAAAATAAAAAAGGCTGAGGAGACAGCTCACTGGCAGAGACTGCTTTCAAACCACAAGATCACAACAAACAAACAAAAATCTGGTTATGTTCCAAAAGGATATGACGTAGGAAGCAACCATTGACACGCATCAGTGAAGCACCAAGACGGTCAAGGTCAGCAGCTATGTGTACAGCCTATGGTATGTAAACTCAATGCTCCCCCTACCATCCTATTTCTGCCCCCTCAACCCCAATATTAGGGATTGAATCCAGGGGTACTCTACTACTGAACTACATCCCACCCTTTTTATTTTGAAACAGGGTCTTGATCGTTGTAAAGTCTTGTGTCAAACTTGCCATCTTTCTGCCTCAGCCTCCAGGAAAGCTGACATTAGAGGAGTGTGTCACTGTCCTTGGCCTACTCTTCCCATTTCCAGTAGGGCATGAAGGCAGCAGCCACCTGACTTCTCACCAACTGCTAAGGCTGATTTGCCAATCTGACCTTGACTAAAACCAAATACATCCCATCTGCTGGTTATTCCCATGACTTCCCTATTTTCTTGTCAGGTTGCCCAAGCAGGATCACAAGGTTCATAATTCTTATCAGTAAGGATCTCAATTTCTCTGACTAAAAGAATTTACTCAGAAAATAACTTCTGGGATGCCCTAACAGTTCCTTCTGTTGGCACTGTCATTCCTTCACAAGTCAAAAGGAAGAAAAATGAAGTTCTGATGAATTTCATTTTAGTTGTTTGAGACTATACCTGGAGCTGAAACTGCCAATTTATGTAGTTTTGATTTTATAGAAACAACATGAAGCTGCCAGTTTTTGTGGCTGAAAGTAGACCTGAATATTTAACATGTTCAACATAATATGCTTTTCTCTGTGAGCACTTGATAAGTTTGGTTTTTTACTTAGAAACAAGACTGAAATTTTCACTTACCTCAACTTCTACAGGAAATGTATAGCAGCGCTTCAGATCTATCAGATTTTCAAAAATAAGCATGTTCTATAAATCCAAAAAAATCATATGAAAATCTGAAAGATAGAGATCCTAAATATGATGCTACTACAGAATTAATTCTACCCAATAATTCATTAAGAAACACTTCAGCTTTAAAATGTATTTATGCAGAACTAAAAAAACTCATACTTTTAACATTATATGATATAACTTAAATTGATAAAATCTAACTTTTAAAATCCCATAATGACAACGAGTGAACATCACTAAAGAAGCCCACCTTTTCTGGTTTTTCATTAAACAAAAACCCTTGGTAAAATTTCAATTCATTGAAGACACAGCAGATAACAGAAATGGCACAGTTGTATGCAGCACAATGATAAAGCCTTCTCCTCTCCAGCAACTGGCTCTCGCCTGCCATGTTTTCTGTAAATGAATCATGGCACAATCTGCAGAGTAGATACAGATCACAAATTAATTCACTTAACATGGAAATTGAAGCTTGAGCTCAACCATCCCAAATAACACGATCTAATTCAGTTCAGTCTCTCTGAAGTGCCAAGTTTGTGCCAGGCATAGTACTGGCATTGGGAATATAAAGATAAGCATGTCGCTGTCTCACAGCACAGGCCTCATACATGGATCTCAATACCCATGTTAAATACAGCACAAGTACAATGTGTAAAGAGATACGGAAGTAAGGTGCTACAACAATGCTGCAGAGGGGGAATAGAAACAAGGGCATTGGTTTCAGGAGCATGGAAACAATAAAATCTGCCAGATCTGAAGTCCCACAGAACCTGAGGTTGAAGAGATGCAGACAGAGAGAAATGTACAAACAAGTAGGAGGCAACATCATTCACCCAGGAGGTAAGTATGGACTAGGGTAATGATATGTTTGGAGGTGCAAAATGAGACATAGTCCAGGTGTGGTGTGCACACCAATAATTCCAGTGACTTGGGAGGTTGAGAGAGGAGGCTCACAAGCTCTAGGCCAGCCTCGGCAACCTAGCAAGGCCCTAAGCAAATAAGTAATACCCTGTCTCAAAAAATAAAATGGGATTGGCTGTGTAACTCTACATTATATACAACCAGAAGGATGAGAAGTTATACTCCATTTGCATATGATGTGTCAAAATGCATCCTGCTGTCATGTATAACTAATTAGAACAAAAAAAGGGGTGGGGAGGAGATTGGAATGTGGCTCAGTGCCCCAGGGTTCAATCCCCAGTACCAAAAAATGAATAAATAAATAAGAATAGAAACTCAGCAAAGTATAACTTCCTTGGAAGAACTTCATTGGAAGACTAGTGTTAAAAAATGTATTTGATCACTTTGTGCTTTAAAAAACACCTATTAAAAATATTTGCCACTTTTGTCATTTCAAATAATAGAAAAAATAAAATAGCTTCTTGCTGTAACTCATACTACTAAAAATATATCAAGCTATTCAAGGGGGAAAAGTGTTAAAAAATAAAATAGTAAAATTAGAGTTTTATTCTTTATAAAAGATAAGTATGGGATAAAACATCTGATGTCCAATAACACACTGAAGTCCATCTAAGTAATTTGTATATGAGAAAGATCATAAAATTATAAAAGTTCAGTATCTAAGTAAAATATTCACTCACATTATATACATGCATAAAATTATATACATCAAAATAGTAATAAATCAAATAGAATTCAAAATTAAATAATCTTACTTAATAAGTGTCTTTGTAAGTTCATTTCCTTCTGTAATACAGGAACCATGGAAAACTTGATTAATTTTAGATTCCTTAGAGTGAACAACATCTTTAGGAAGACGAGAATACATCACATTTAGCATCTTATAATAGCACATCTTCTTGGTGACTTGAGTATCAAAAGTAGCTTCATTTAGCTTAAAAAAGGTAACAAAACAATTATCTCCAGTCTTATCCAACACGAAAAACATCTTACTCAACACATCAATTTAATACTTAATGCCTTTATACAGAAAATAATTTTAACAAAGATACTAAATCACTTTGATAAAACAGTGCCCTGTTGTCCAAGGTTTCCAACATGGATAAAGCACTGAGGTATTATATTCGGTGAAGCAAGAAATAATGCACAAGGCCAGGCACAGTGGTACATGCCAGTAATCGCAGTGACTCAAGAAGCTAAGGGAGGAGGATCAAAAGTTGGAGGTCAGAATAAAGACCTTGTCTCAAAATAAAAAATAAAACAGGACTGGGCATGCAGCTCAGAGGTAAAGCAAACCTGAGTTCAATCCGTACTATCAAAAAGAAAGAGAGAAAGACAATGTCAAATAGTGAGCCCCATTGCAAGAAATATTATTAAAGGCATGGGAATAACAGAAGAAAAATCCAACATAAAAAAACAACAAGATCTTTAAACTATTTTCAAATTTACAATAACTATGTGACATCAGTGGCAACACTTATCGGGTCCCCTCTTGTCCTCTGGGAGCTTTGTCTTTCTTCTCACTTGAATAAATCCTACTTTTTAATGTTCTTCCTCATCCATGGATTTCATTCTGCAAATTCATTAAGACAAGAACCCAGAAAGGAGGCACAGGGGTCTGCTGCAGAAACTACAGCAGCAAAAGCTGAAAATCCCATTTTATCTTTTGGAGGTTCATCCAGGAACCTTTTGCAGGCATAATCCCTGTATGCCTCATCTAGTCACCCATCAACTGCCACCATGGACTTCTGGACTACCTTGATGTGAAAGATGCTCAAGCTACAAATGCCTTACAGATGGAATCCAAAACCAAACTCCCCCAGTACATAGGTCTCTGTAGAAGGACCCTGACAACTGTTCCCTTTCAATGCCTCTTTTCAACTTTTAAGTAGCCAGAGACGTCATCCCCCTTTTCTCCTAAAGGTAGTTAGGGGCATTTCTTCAGAGGAGGGAAGGAATAAGATAGGATAGGTAATGGGCCCCAATTAAGGTTTTTTAACATAAAGGCCATTTCAGAAGTTAACCTGTAGGAACATTCCAAATATTCCAGCCAACTCCTTACTGCCAGGGTAAGAGGAACAGGAAGGCAGGACAGACCTGAGTGAAGGTCACAGAATCAATAGCTAACCAATAGCCTTAACACTCTTCCAATGCCTGTTTAGCACAGATTTTGACAAATGGCACTGGTAATTTTCCAAGATCTGATTGGCATAGATGCTGACCAATATCCCTACCCAGTAGCTATATAAGCCCCTAGACTGGTACAATTAAGTGGCAATCCCCATTAGGTCCCTTCTTGGCCTGCAGGAGCTATCTCTTTTCTTCTCACTTGAATAAATCCTACTCCTTTATGCTCAAAAACAATCAAACAACAACAACAACAAAAATGTCATTGGGGTATTTGTATCTCCCAACAGGTTTTATGGGAGGCTGAATTGTATACCCTACCCTCACCCCACAAAAGCTATCAAAAGATGTCCTAATTCATAGAACCTATGAGTGTAATCTCATACTGTGAAAAATGACTTTGCAGACTTAAAATTAAATTAAAGACCTTAACATGAGGAGATTATTTTGTTTTGTTCAGGTAAGCTCTAAGTGAAACCACATGCAGCCCTAGGAAAGGGATGTAGAAGGAGGTTAAATAGACGGGAAAAGGCAATGTGTCAAGGAAGTAGAGATGAGGGTGACCAGGAATACTGCATCCACTTGAGGCTTTCCCATGACAGTCTGCACAAGTAATGTGGCCTAGCATCACTGTAATTTTGGTCCAGTATAACTTAGTGCAGATTTCTGTCCCCTCTCTTGAACTGTGAGAGAATAAACTTGTGTTGTTCTAAACCATCAAGTTAGCAGAAAGTTGTTATAGCAGCCAGAAGGAACTAATGGAGATCCATGTGGTCAAAGTCTACTACAAACAGTGAAAGCTCCTTGAGCCACGAGCCCATTTGACTGAGCATATGGCAGTTTCTAATGACATTGGTTAGGGAGATCTGTTAATTATTACTGGGTTTATGAAATGTAGGGTACCTTTGTAAATCTGGACTTCAACACATCAATGGCATCCACCACAATTTTGATAAAGAATTCTCTCAAAGCATCCAGGCTGCAGTGCCACAGTAGTGTGAGGAGACAGCGATCTACAAAAGCTTGCCGAGTAACATTTGAAAGCAGGTCATCCCTCCTGAACATTTTGTATACACTTTCCAGAAGGCCTAATTGTGTGACACATGAATTCCTAAGAAAAAAAAAGAGATACAATTACATGAAAACTCATGCTTTGAACAAATAATTTATGAGGTCTACTACATACCAGGCAAATTTCAATAATTATGAATTACAAAAATAACTTAAAGCATCAGATAATACAAAACTCTTGAAATACAACAATTATTTGCACATAAGGCGTATTGCTTATTCATCCCCAGAGATCTTCAAAATAAATTCAGACATTAGGAGGATTTATTTACTCTCAAATCTGATTTTGCTTAAAGAATATCTGGAAGGTTTTGGAAGAGTCTCAAGCCTAGAGATGATCACATTTCCAAGATATGAAACTCAAAAAAGAGTTAGGATTTAAACATTTAAATCTTGGTGTAGGGGTGTAGCTCAGCAGTACAGGCTTGCCTAATATATGTAAGGCCCTGGGCTTGAACCCCAGCACTGCCAAACAATAAATTAATAAATACATAATAAGATCTACATTGCAGAAAGGACACACACTTTTGTCTTGTTCCCATTCTTAAGAGGAAAGCATTCAGAATTTCACTATTAAATATTTTGTTGACTGTTGGTTTATATGTGACCGTTTTCAGTTTTGTCATGAATGGGTGTAATACCTGGTCAAAAAAATTTTCCGCACCTACAAAAATGATAATGTAGTTTTGACCCCTTACTCTAGCAATATGGCTTTTGACATTAATCAATTTCCAGAGATTAATCCAGCTTTGTACTCCTATAATAAATTACTATTTGTTGTGATATATATTCTTTTCTTATATGTTGTTAGATTCAGCTTGCCAAGGCATTTTTGAGGATTTGTATGTCTATGTTCATAAGGGATATTATTCTATAGTTTTCTTGTGTTGTCTTTTTCTGGCTTTGGTATAAGGGTACTATAAGCCTCACAGAAGGAGCTAAAACTTGTTCCTCCTTCTTATATCTTCTGAAAAATTCATAAAGTATTGGTATTATTTCTACATTAAATATTTGATAAAATTCACTAGTGAATGTTTGAGTTTTCTTTTGTAAAAACATTTTTAATTACTAATTTATTTACTTTGTAGATGGATATTCACATTTCTTTATTTCTTCTTCAGTCAGTTTTGGTAACTAGTGACTTTCTAGGAATTTGTGCATTTCAATTAAATTGCTAAATTGTTGGCATAAGGCTGTTAATAATATTGTATTATAATATTTCTAATTTTGGAGAGGTCAGTAGTTTATGCCTCCTCTTTTATTCCTGATTATCACAAACTATTATTTTTCCCTTTAGTTTGGTCTAACTCACAGTTTCTCAACATCATTTACATTTTGAAAAAACAATTTTTCGTTTCATTGATTTTTCTCCACCATTTTCTTGGTACCTATTTCATTAATTTTCATTCTAATCTTTTATTATTCCCTTCCTTCACCTTGTCATTGGTTTAGTTTTCTTTTTCTAGATTTTAAGGTAGAAAAGTAACATTGACTTGAGATCTTTTTTATTTTCCAAAACAGGCATTAGAAGATATAATTTTCCCTCTATCTATTGCTTTAGCTGCACCTTATACATCTTATTTTATTTCAATCAACATCCTATCCAATTTCCCTTGCAGTTTCTTCTTGGACTCAGGATTACTTAGAAATATGATATTAATTAGCTGGTTATTCAGAAATATTTTCAGTTTCTCCAAATTTCCTTCTGCTTTTGATATCTAATTTAATGTCACTGTGGCCTGAGACCATACTTTGGATGCTTTTAATCTTTCCAAATTTATTAAGACTTGCTTCACAGTTTAGCATGTGGTGTATACTGAAAATGATTATATATACTCAAAATGAGTGCTGTATTCTGCTGTTGTGCAGAATGTTGTATGGCTGGCTAATTATGATTTTTTTAAATGTCAATGGATAAACCTCAAAAACTTTATGCTGAATAAAGAAATCAGACATATGTAAGAGATTACATATGTATGATTCCATTCTATGAAATGTTTCAAAAAGGCAAATTTATAAAGACAGAAAGTAGGTTAATAGTTGCTTGGGTTGGGAATGGGAGGTCACACAGAAACTCATTAGAACATGAGTTGCATGTGCTGGGTGTAGTGGTGGCATATCTGTAATCCTAGTGACTCGGGAGGCTAAGGCAGAAAGGTTGCAAGCTTGAGGCCAGACTCAGCAATTTAGCAGGACCTTGTCTCAAAATAAAAAACAAAAAGGGTTGGGGATATCGTTTAGTGGTATTCAATCCCCAGTACTGAAAGGAAAATTTTAAAAGTTCCATAGTAATGGTGATGGTTGTACCATTTTGAGAAAGTTCCTAAAAATTACTGAACTGTATCCTTAAAATGAATGAATTCTTTGATATATAAAATATAAGTGAAATAAATTTACATGGATATTTGCAAATTCAATATAAATAATCTACAGCCATACCACCCTGAATGCACCTGATTTCATCTGATCTTGGAAGCTAAGCAGGGCCAGGTCTGGTTAGTACTTGAGTGGAAGATAAATTCAATATAAATAAATGCCAATTTTTGACGTTCACAGCTAGAAGTAGCCATGGCATCAAGCTCTTAATTTGAAAATCAAATATGTCCCATCTTTCCTATTGTATTTTTCTAAAGTAGTAAGTTATATTTTAGGCAACCATACTCTCTTACTGATAAGGATAAGTTCTTCATCACAATGTAATTCCATTTGCTAAACTGAGAAGGGAAAAAAGAATTGGAAAAATGGCTATGTGCAACTCCCAATTAAATAACTGATTCAGGGCAGGTAGCAGAAATGGATGCTAAAACCATTAGGGAAATGCTCTGAAAACAGGGCTGGTCAACCTTGGCATTGCTAAAAGTAGTACCAGACACTAGGTGAGTATGAAACACTGAATATCTACTATAAGCAGTCTTGTCAAAAACTGAACTTGTCACCTAAATATTTTTATTTTCTGATCATTATACATTTGCTCTGTATTCCTTCTTTTATCTTTATTGCCTAAGAACACCATCAATACAAGGTTGAACAGAGAGACACAAAAGTGAATACATTGTTTAGTAAACATCAGTTTTTCTTTGAAGATGAGGAAAATTTTTGTATTCTAGGTTTATTATTAATGGAGGTTGAATTTTATTAAGTGATACCTAGACATATGTTAAGATAATATAATTTTTCTCTTATCCTTTTAAGAAGATGTCAATTGATTTCTGAATGTTAAACTTTGCAATACTGAAATAAACTTAAATTACCCATAAGAAAAATAAACCTGAATCTAACTGAGCTTTTACACATAACTTTCAGTTTATAGGAATACAAGTATTGGAAGGACAACTTACATGAAAAGGACAAGCAAAAAAATCAGATAAATCCAGAATGAAAACACTGTACAGGACAAGGGTCCAGGCTTCTTCAATAATCAAAGAAAAATTAATGAATATGAGAAACTGCTCTATATTAAGGTAGACTTAGGAGACACGCTATGAATGAACCTTGTCTTGATCAAAATTCAATTATTCAATATGCAAGAGCACTTGAGACTCTTGGGAAAATCAGAATATGGAATTACTGATAATGTTGTTCAGTTGATAATGATACTAAAGTTATTCAAGAAAACAGCATTTTTTAGAGATATATACATAAAGATGTAGAGATAAAATGACAAGGCATCAGAGATTTGCTTTAAATTAGAATAACACAAAAAGAGAAAAGATAAAGAGGAAAATAAAATGGGAAAATGCTGACATTTATTTCTTCCATCTGAAGCCTCATTTGTGCTCTAGCTCCAAGTATGTCTGAAAAGTTTCACAATAAAAAGCTCATTTTGAAGAATACAAAGTAAAACAGAATACAGTGGTGACAGGTGAGTGCAACTGCCACTCATTATTTTTTTTTTAAACAGAGAAGATAGGTACCTCCAGAAATAACATGTGTATGACTCCTGAAATTCCACACTAGAATGACTTACCTTCTGGCAATCCTTTTGAAAGTAGCTTGAAATAGTTCTTCCATAACATGCTGCTGTTCCCGACAAAGAATCTCTGTCATCAATTGTAACAACATTGGGCTTTGAGATAATTCCAATGCATCTAGAAACTAGAAAAAAATACATCAGGATCACAAAATTTTGTAGGGTTTTCTTTTGCTTTTAATGGTTCTAGTTTAAAAATAGAAAACATAACAAAATCTCACACAGAATTTTAAAATGTTAATATTTTATCGTTTTTTTCAGAAAGAGTGAATGCTTGAATTATGACGATGTTCATTAAGTACTCCAGTTTTTATTCTTTTTAGGTTTTACAGATGTTTTTCCTTTCTTTGTCCCCAGGTTGTGAAATTCCATGTGATGTGTCCTCACCAGGGTCTTCTGCCCTCACCAGGCAGGCATTGTTGACCCTCGTACTCAAGAAACACATTTATTTTCCCCATCATTCTTTATTATTATTGTTGTTGTTGTTTTATTTTGGTATCAGGGATTGAACCCAGGGACACTTAACCATTGAACCATATTCCCAGCCCTTTTTATATTTTATTTAGAGACAGGTCTTGCTGAGCTGCTTAGGGCCTCAATAAGTTGCTGAGACTGGCTTTGAACTTGCAATCTTCCTGCCTCAGCCTCTGGAGCCACTGGGATCACAGGCATGTGCCACCATCCCCAGCTTTCCCCTTTTTATTGTATGGCAGATGTCCTCCTTCATTCTCCCATTCTCTGTCTCAATGTCTATTTGTTCTACTTTCTAGGAGATAGCCTCAATTGTATCTTCAGAATATAACAGGAAAGTTTTAATTTAAATTTTGCTTTTACATATTTACTTTCCACAAGCCCCTATTTTTCCTATTTCATGGACACAATGCCTTCTTTCAACTCTGAATCTATTCTTACACATTCTTTCTTTTTCCCTCCTTTGGTTGACTCCATTCTCTCTGACCTCCTTTTTCCTGTTGGTCTGCATCTTTCTTTTTTCTTCTTTTTTTTGGGAGGGGGCAGGGAGGCAGGTGCCCAGTGTGAGTGCTGGGGACTGAACCCAGGACCTCACACATACTAGCAAAACATTATACTACTGGGCTACATTCCCAGCCCAAAGCAGTTTGAATACTTATTTATTTTGAAATGTAGTTGTCTCATTTCCTTGAACTTTTGGACTCAAGCAATCTCCCAGCTGGGACTGATGGAGCACTTACTTGCCTAGTATTGGAAAAGCCTGGGGTTCAATCATGCAAACCACAAAAATAAAAATAAAAACAAAAAAATCCAATTGTAACAACAAGCAGAACAGGTTGTCACCACACCCCTGGTTTATATCTTTTCTGTTTTTTGAAAAGGTTTCTTTGAATGCTCAGTATTTATTTGCATTCCATTTACATTCAAATATTTACATTAAAAAAATACTAAGGGTCAACTTAGAATCTCTGTGAATGCTAAAATCATGAGCTAACAGATTATAGAAAACAGAATATTTACATGATACCAACATAACCAGACTTGAGGTCACTATCATAGGGCAGCTGACATTATTTGCCACTTGCTGTGCTACTGTTGCCAAGAAGGTTACCTCGAATCTCCTGACTAGGCTTTAAATCTAACTTTCCACTGAGAGGAAAGTAAAGAATAAAGAGACAAGCAAAACCAAAATCCTCAAGAAAACTATCAGACAAATAGGGGACAATATCAAAAAAAAAAGGTCTCTAGTTCTTTCAAAAATGGAATGTCATGGTATTATCAATTTTTGACCCCAAAGACTGGGTCCTTTTTTCCTCTTTGGAATTATAGAACCAATAACAAAAGCATGAATTGAGCCGTGAAGGATACTTTTATTTCTGGCAAAGAATAGGAAAGGTGGGAAATAAACTCACAAATTAACTTTCCACCCATTGGACAAGAGAACCCAGGAAGAGATGCAGTCTGGAGGAAGTTGTGGTGCCTTTTATGGCCAGTCCTGAACCCTACAGCAGCCTTCCCTCCATTGCATTCTTTTCCTTACAAGAACATCTCTAAGTCCAACCCAGGCCCAATGGGAGAATATTTCTTAGCTTCTTTTGGTATTATTGCTCATAATTTACATATACATTCCACTTTCATGCATTAAATATTTCACAATATAATAGTGAGGGAAAAAATGAATTACAAAGGATTCAGCTATCTACCTGCCTCTGCAGACAGCCGGGAAATACATTAAAATGAATTCATAAGGAATTCTTCTCTAATTCTGGATATTTCACACACTTGTTTTCATCAAGAAATACAACAAGGGCTGGGGTTGTGGCTCAGTGGCAGAGCACTTGCCTAGCATGTGTGAGGCACTGGGTTCGAGTCTCAGCACCACATATAAATAAATAAAATAAAGATCCAAGTTAAAAAAAGAAATACAACAAAAAACCCAATGTTTTAATTTTGGTACTACTAAAAACTAACCTTTTTCATGCAATCCACATAATTATTGTACCTCAGAGTTCCTGGGGGAAATTCATTCGAGTTCATGGGGAAATTAGAAACAATGAGCTTTTCTAGAACATGCTTAAGGTCCTCCAGACTGTCTCCAGTCAGGCTGGTAAAGAATGGAAGAAGAATTACAGCTTGGCCCTGTGGAACAATGTAGACATAGGAATCATGCAACTGTGGTTTACAAATCCTGCCGATTAAATAAAAATTACTGCTTTCTAAATAAAGCATTATATGAATTCAACAAATGACTTCAGAGTAACTTTTGGATTACATTAAAAACTAACCTGAATGCAATTCTGTTCCTCAACTTCCACTCCAGAGATGAGTGGGATGACTTAGAATTATATGCATACACATAAACAGAACACTATATGCTGGCTCTGGAGGTGTTTTCTCCTTCTACAAATATAAACCCTAATAGAAATGTAATAGATGAATTTTTTAATGGAAAAATGACCCATGAGGTAATTTATAATTTACCCATTGCATAACTACCTCAGAATCTCATACTGAGCTTCATTTTAGAACTTAAAATATAGTTATTTCAGAACTTTAAAATTAGCAACCTTAAAATTTATTAAGTTCCTGACCCCAAAATTGAAATTGTTATATGTAATGCTAAAAAGATTAAGTAATAAAGTTAATATAGCAAATCTAAAAAGCCCATTTAAGTAGCATATATGCAAAGACAAACATAAATTCTCCCTAGTATGAAAATCTCTATGATTATACTTTTAAAAAATGTTCTCATTTCTTGAAGGGACATACTGAAGCATATGCAGATTAAATATACCAAATCCAGGGAGTTTCCTTCAAGAGGAAAGGGGCTGCATAGTTGAAACAAATCTGTCCCACACACTGTTATTAAGATTGGTGATAAGTACACAGGGACTTATTGTGCTAGTCTATTTTTGCACATTTGAAATTTTCCATAAAAAATAGAAAGCATGATAAATATGCAAAAATACAAAAATGTGAAAAAAAAATACAATCTGAGGAAAAAATATTTTCCAATCATTTACCTTCAAGTGCAGAGCCAACTCTGAATCAGCAAGTAGACTAGCATATGTAGTGAAGACTTCAGGGAATGAGTTATGATTTGTATTAAAAGGGACAGATGAATCGATCTAAAGGGGGGAAAAGAAAAACATAACACATTTCTCTTTTATGTCTCTTTTCTTTAACACATTTTCAAATGTTTAAATTTTAGAAATAAACTGTGAATCTGTTCTTGAGCTTCAACAATACTTCAACAATCCTGTTCTGAAATATTTTCATGGCATCTGCTAAGATACAGTACGTAAAGGTACAACAAAAAAAAGACAATACAAGAAATGGTAAGCATAATAAATACTGATGTAAAATAATGGAAGAAGTAAAAAAACATAATCAGCAATTACCCCTCCACAATGATTTTTACTGATCAAACCAATGAGCCTTTGAAGCTACTTATATCAAATTTTTAAAGATACAGCCTATGGCTTTCAAAACACAAACATAAAATACCTGTAAAATTTTTGTCAGTAAGGCCAGTACTGCCATTTTACTTTCTGGTGCAGAATCCTTGGCCCACCATGAATCACACTGCCTCCAGTTCTGCAGAATTGTAGTTGCCAGCTTCAGTCCTTGGTGTTTCTGAATGGCTCGATCCCTAAAGCTCTGATCTAACATACCATTCAAAATGGCACACACCTGAAATAATTTCGCAATGAATGAGGAAAAATTCTTAGTATTGAGAATGACAGGTATTAAACAAAATTTATTTTCATTTCAAAGTTATTCTTAGAAAACAGAAATACTATTTTTGTAACAGATGTTTACTTCAAAGCCCTTTAATTTGCAAATAGTATTTTACTACATAAATTCTTTCCCACAGAAAGAAGAGCATGGCCTTGTTGATGTCATTGTGCTCCTCCTGCCACTCCTGGTGCTCTTAGTCTGGGGCATTCTTGATCGAACTCCAATTGGAAGAGGAATGAGCTCTTCTCTTTTTCAACAGCAATTCTTGTTTCAGGATACAGTATCGTCTCTCATCTCAAGGAGGTTTTTCCTTCTTTTTTTACATTTCCATCACTAAAGAACCTCTGCTATACCTTGCTTTTTTCCTGCTGCACTTTTTGGTATTGTTCTCTTTAGGTCTTGGCTTCTTAGCTGTTGGCTCACATTTAAG
Source organism: Geosciurus inauris (assembly GCA_004024805.1). Taxonomy (NCBI): domain Eukaryota; kingdom Metazoa; phylum Chordata; class Mammalia; order Rodentia; family Sciuridae; genus Geosciurus; species Geosciurus inauris. The sequence goes on from PVHX01006458.1 coordinate 67,826, forward strand.
AACTGACTGGAAATGCTGTGCAGGGGTAGAGATCATAGGCTGGGAGGGTGACTGTAAGCTCACCTAGTCAGCAATAATAACTGCATCTTTATTTTCTCCTAGGCCTGTCAAGTACCTCTAGGTCTAGAATTTGGGTAAGTTTTCAACTTTGTTTTCATGAATCTTTACACTCAATTATGCAGAGTCCTGGGCCAAGATACTTATGCCCCCAGAAATCACCACCTTTAATCTTCTTCTTAGGTAGCAGGACTGGGCCCTGATGAATGGGAGGTTGACTTTGCACCAGGCCTCTCTCCTCAGTCTCTCTTTCATACTCTCTGCTCAGCACACTGGCTACCCCACTCTCTGGCTGCTGTCATAGAACAGCTATTGGCCAGGCATGGTGGCACACATCTGTAATCATAGGGACTCAAGAGGCTGAGACAAGAGAATCCAAGTTCAGGCAAGCCTCAGCAACTTAGTGAGACTCTTAAATTAAAACCTAGCAAAACCCTGTCTCAAAATAAAAACAATGGGAGCAGAAAGATGATGGAGTAGAAAAAGGAAGCACAGCTGAGCAGTCTCTCAGCACCAGACTTATAAACCAGGAAAGCAAGATGAGTAAAAAAGGAATGTCACTTAAACATAATACTGAACTGTAGTTTAAAAATAAAAAATTCACATAAGAAAGTCAGTAACTTCAGCATAAGAAATAATACCTTAGGGGCTAGGGTTGTAACTCAGGGGTAGAGCACTTGCCTAGCACATGTGAGGCACTGGGTTCAACCCTCCGTACAACATAAAAATAAATAAATAAAATGAAGGTATTCTGTCTACCTACAAGAAAAAATTAAAAAATTTTAAAAAGGAAATAATACCTTAGATACACACCAGCTCTGGCTGCCATCAGAACAGAGAAGGGAATGTGGACAAATCAATGTGTGGCCAGCAGAGGAAGAAATTCAAAAATAAAGAAAAACCAACTTAGGGAAATCTGAGTTTACAGAAAGAGGCTGATTTTAATGGACACAGTTGATAAGGGAAGCACCTCAGTGAAAAAAAATTCGAAGCAGTCTAAAGGGGTGAAAGTATTCCTTGGGGGTGGTGAGTCTCCAGTAGTGTGCACCCCAGGGCAGATACCCAGACTACGCTATTCATCAGCACTCCCCAGTCAATCCCACCCAATACTGGGAGATTATAAACCGAGAGCTACTACACCCAGCTGGCAGCTAGACAAGGAGCACAAGGACAGTGGCCAAAAATACAGAGCCAAAAAAATAAAGACTGAAAATCCATTCCTGCCAGCAGATTTGACCACCACAGTGGAAACAAACCTTTTATCTCTCATTAAGATTTATTTCTTTTTTATTCCATATTCTCATTTTTTATCTTTCTAAATTTTAATATTTTTTCAACTTTTTCAAACATCATTTTATCATATTGTATTATTCTTCACTTTTTTTCTTTTCATTATGCATAATTTCTTGTGTATGTGAGAGTGTGTGTGTATGTGGTTATGTATGCTCTCAGTGTACAAAGAACGGTTTGAATATATATTTATATGTGTATATATATACTCATAACTTTACTTATACATTGATAGTGCTCTCTCTTACATGTGTTCATTATTTAGCCTAGATTAAACTTAGGTAGGTCGCAATTATACAAGGGTTTGAGTTATTTCAAACTTACATTGGCTTGTTCTTCTTTTTTATTTTTACGGCTCCAGTGATTGAACCCAGGGTACTTAACCACTGAGTCACATTTCAAGCCCTTTTTATTTTATTTTATTATTATTTTTTTAACCAGGGCCTCGTTAAGTTGCTAAGGCTGGCTTTGAACTTGCAATACTCCTGCCTCAGCCTCTCAAGCTGCTGAAATTCTAGACAAGTGCCACCGCACCCAGCACTGGCTAGTTCTTTTATACCTACGTCCTATCTCCCCTTCTTCAATCCCTTCCTCCAGTAACAGCCAAAATCTCCCATTCCCTCCTCTTCTCTTTCTTTTTTTCAATACTTTCAGTTAACTTATTATTCCTTCTTTACAGCTGACACCTGCTCCCTACCACATCTCTCCTCTGATCACTTTTTTTTAAACACTTCAAATTTTCTCTTAAGAAACTGTAATCTCACTAATTTACAGAAATTATACAGACTATGTAACTCCTACCCCATTCAAACTGCTGTGATTATTAATATAGGGAACAACATAGTAGACACCTACTGTCAAATGCCTTATCTAGTTCAGTTTCTTAATGTTGGTATTAATGTTAAAAGCTGAACCCACCATTCCTATACAGGTGTCAAAGTAGACATCAAACATTTATATTAAGGCTGTATATTTGTTGCTAAATTAATGCCATTCCTGGTTCTCCCTCCCTCTAAAAGGGCCTGGAAAGAGATTGGAACACCTCAAGATCACAGAATAGAAATCTTACAGGTGAGAAATACATCTCAACCAAGCAAAAGTGAATCTCACCCCACATACAATATAACCCTACTTGAGCCCTAACATTACTTCAACTCAAAGAACCAAGGAGACAAAAACCCAGACCAACAAGAAGGACCCAAGGAGGAACAATCAGAAAGGAACCTCAACTCCCACCCTTTGGAATCTACTCATACATCACAAACATAGAAAAGTCCCAGAACAAATAAGATAAGTAGACACAAGTAAAAAAAGAGGAAGGGGAACCCATTTCAATTAGTGTGCAAGTCCAGAACCTCTGAATACATGAGGAAACAGGCAAACAAATCCCTCCTCCAAATTTATAATACCCAAACAAAGGATCCCACTGATATTGATATGGACAAAATCCCAGAGAAACATTATAAAAAACTGATTATTAAAATGTTCAGTAAACTAAAGGAAGATCTAAGTAATGAATTGAGAGCAAATGCAGATCAAAAGAATCAATATGAAGAGGTAAAGACAGATGTAGCAAGTATATGCAGGAAAGAGTGACTTGGTACTGATGCCATGAGAAAGCTCTAGTAGTGTGGAGCATCAGTTCCTGGCAGGAGGGATAGTTACAGCCTATAAGCCTGGTATAAAAGCTCCATTATTGAAATCAGAGTTTCTCTGCTGATTCTGGTACATGGGGTCTACATAAGCTGCAGGCTTCAGCAGCCAAGAAAGCCCATTTTAGTGTTAGCAGCTAATCATGACAGGGATGTCTACCAAGGATTGTAGCTAGCAAAGCCAAATTCTTCTCTAGTACTATAGAGTGAAGTGCTGCAGCTCTTAAGTGGATTGTGCCTTCCAGTGTCGCAGCAGACACCAGAAGCTCACCACCAATTTCTTCTTTCTGGGTTCTTGTCTCATGAATTTGAAGAATGAAATCCACAGATGAGAAAGAGTTGAGTGTAAAAGAGTAGGATTTATTAAAGTAGGAAGAAAAGAAAGCTGTTGCAGGGCAAGAGGGACTGCTGTTTGAGTATGCTAGTCTAGGTGTTTATATAGCTCTTAGGCCAATGCTATTGGTCCAAATTTATGCTAATAGGTTTTGAAAAAGTACCAATGTTACTGGTCCAGATTTATGTTAATCAGATCTTGGAAAGTATCAATGCCATTGGTTAGCCCTGGAGTAACTTTGCTGCAATTTCTTTTTGGGTCTGCCCCATTTCTGTTTTCCTACTGCTCATCTGGCCTGGGGCCAGGCCACCATGAGGCACCACAGGTTGGCACACCCTGGTGGGCCCCTGCACTGACAAGGCATGCTCTGTGCAGCCACAACTTGAGATTGCCACCTGTGCTCCAGCCTGCGCAGGCTGCCACTCAGGGACAAAGGCTTGGATTCATTATGACATCTTAGCAAAAGTCCTGTGCTGTAAGGTTGTTCCTTATAATATTAGTCCTAGGAATTTTGGAGGCATGAGGAAATGGAAAAAATAATCAATGTTTCAATAGCCATTTGTATTCATTAACTATTGATAAAGATGGTGTTTTGTTTTTGTGGATTTAGTTTTGAAATATTAAAAACTTTTAACCCTCCAGGAAGAAATCTTGTCTTGTTTTGAAAAAACATTTCAGAAATATGACTATTTTTTTGTAAGCATTATATAAGAAAATATTTAAAGAAAACTTTTCTTACCATTTTGGGATTATCCACTGATGATTTCATGAGCTCTGATACAGCAAGGTCTATATTTTTCAACAGCTCAGCATTGATCGTTTCTGAGAACAAGCTATAGAAATACTCCCCATGAGAGAACTTAATGATGTTTTTCTGTGAGTTGCTCAAGGATGGCATGAACAGCAGCGCTTCATTCAGGAGCAGACTCACCAGGCGCTCACACTGTGAGGAAGATAGAAGAAGACCATGGCAAGGGCCTATCTTCATGTGTTACAGAAAGATCCTAGGGTAGAGGTCTAAAGGGAACTTGATATGGAACTTGATATGTGAAACCTGGGTTCAAGTTTCATTTGTACATACTTCAATTAGCTTCCATTTTCTAGGTTTCATTTTGGGAAAGAAATCTTCCCTGAATGATGCTGTTTCCAAATTTCTAGAAAATCTTGCTGCTGCTTGGATGGTGGAGTATTTTTAGGGCAAGTATTTTTAAACAATTTAAATGTAATTCTCTATAGTAAGTGGAAAAAAGAGCAAGAAAGAAGTCCCTGCAATGGGAAAAGGGACAGTGGAAAATGGAATGGAGCAAACACACAGGATTAGCTGCAGACCTCAGCTACAGCAGACTGAGACCAGCCCTCTTCAGTTCAAAGAGCCTAAAGACTTTTGCTGTGGTGTTTGGGTGTTTCTGAGATTTTCCTCCAGGGCCTTCCCAAGCCATCCATCCTTAGAACCACCAAAGATAGAGGAAGAAGTCACAGGTCAGTTTTATGATGTTCTCTGCCTAAAGTTCTTTGGAAAACATGACAAACCTTCAATTTAAGACTACTGCTCCTTTATTTTAAAAAAAAAGTGTTAAGAAAATAGTCTTTAGAAAGTTAGTTCATTGTAAATCAATTACAATAGCTGTCCAGTGTCCAGCTAAGACCTTACCTAGTTAAACTACACTTTTCCTAGAGACACACTGCAAGTGAGTTACACACATCCATCATTAGGAGAGTATAGCATGCAACAATTTTCCTACCAGTCCTCCAAAAGCAAAGGCCAACTCCAGGAGTCCATTGGCCAGATGCTTACAGCTGGGGTCAAATGATGGCAGACACTGTTGTTCCTCTCCAGGTGCAATCCCTTTATAAACCAGGAAGAGAAGTCTTGTGCCAACAGAATGATGTGAAGCTATAGACTAAAATAAAATTAACATGAAATGGCTAGGAAGAAAACATATTCAACAGAAAAACATGATTTCACTTCTCTCATTAATTAAAAAATCTGTTTGCTGACACTGACAAATGCCTTCCAATGTTCAGGACAATCTTAACCCAAACTTTGCTTTCTATGCTATATTTTTTTTCAATTTGTATTGCCTTGCCACATATGTGTAATAGCAGTTGGTTCCTAAAGATTTTTAGAAGACTGCTCTGAAAATTTTCAACTATTCTTTATTTCATTTTCATTTCATATTTTTTAAAATTTTATATTGGAGATAAAACCTACATTTCTAGAGCAAGTATTTCTGAAATTCCTATTTCAGCATGCCCTGTAGAATAAGATATTTAACAAAGAATATGAATATATAGACCAGAGAGCATAATCAAACTAAAAGAAATGCAAAAACAAATTGGTTATGGTTACCTGAGGTGGTGATATAACATGCAAAAAGCCAGCTCTATGAAGCTGTTTACAGGCTGACACAACAGAAGTCATCTTGGTTCTCTCCAAGTGAGTATCAGGGCTATACAAGTCAATGGCACAAAGGTCCTCAATGCTGTCAATGTGAGAGAAACAGGAAGAAAATGAAGCGAGTTCTAATTTTGCTATCGGGACACACCGAGGAACATGTAAGTTGCATTAAATTCACTAATTACCTGGCTCTCAAACTCATTAACATAGTCCTGGAAAGCAAGCAGGCAATCCCAGACAAGGCTCATGTGCACTAATAGCCATGGAAACCAAACATGGTGCTAACTGCACCTGCCACTCACTCACCCTAGTTGCAGGGAAGCCATTTCCTAAATATGGGATTTCCAAAAATATTATGAGATCATTCGTACCATACACCCCAATGTCAAGCCCTTTCCTTAAGGAAACAGGAACTACAGCAGATGTGTGTTTATGTGTAAAGCTGCCAAGAGCACTGCAATGCACTGAGACTTTAAATTCCACAAAACAACACCGACTGTGACTTGAGTACCTACATCTGTTCTGTTATATTTTCCTTCAGGTGAGTCTCCAGGATATCTTTGTATGGAGTCTTCTTTAGTGCTTTCATCAGGTTCACACAAACACTGGGAAGATGATCCATGACCTGGACATCACCAATATTGAAACCTATGCTCATGGGCTCACAAAGTGTTTTCACCAACAGGTTTATAATGTCTGTGTTACACAAACCCTTCTCCAGGAGCTGTAAAAGATGGTTCAAATAAAATTACTTCTATCAGCCAACAGCTATTTTTCACCACAATGTAACGTCTGTGACGTTCAGAATTTTTACACAACTGGAGCAGTGGTCCAACAAACTTTCTCTGTTAAGGATTGGACAGTAAACACTTCAGGCTTTGTGGTTCATGCAGTCTCTACTGCAACTCCTTAACCTATTCTACTGTGAAAGCAGCATGAACAACAGGTAGATACAAATGGATGGACATGTTCCAATAAAACTTTATGACAGCCAGGCACGGTGTATAATCCCAGTGGCCCGGGTGGCAGAGGCAGGAGGATCACAAGTTCAAAACCAGCCTCAGCAAAAGCAAGGTGCTAAGCAACTCAGTGAGACCCTGTCTCTAAATAAAAAACAAAATAGGGCTGGGGATATGGTTCAGTGATTGAGTGTCCCTGAGTTCAATCCCTGGTACACGTCCCCCCCCCCCCAAAAAAAAAAAACCTTTATGAGAATAGGCAGCAGGTGGGATTTTGTCTTTAGAACATAGTATCTGACCCTGGTTTAGGGCACTGCTATATCCTTATAGCCTACAGCAAGGCTTGGCATACAGCAGACATTGGATGGACTGATTGGAATTTGAAAATATAATACACTTCACAGTTACATTTACAAATATTTTCAAGTTTACTTCTTTTATTCCCACATCCAAAATCTGAAGGGTATGCAGTTTTATTGCAGGTTGAGTAACTGCAATAAAAATCCTTGGGACCAAAGTATTTCAAACTTGAAAATTTTTGAGTGCCAACATGACATTCAGATTCAGATTTGGAACATTCTGGATTTTTGGATTAGAGAGAATCAACATATATTTTCAAAAACAGATTGTATATCATGGTAACTACAATGAATAACAATGTATTGTTGGGAAGGTGGTACATGTCTGTAATCCCAGTGACTGGGAAGGCTAAGGTAGGAGGATCACAAGTTTGAGGCCAGCCTAGACCAGTTAGTGAGATCCTATCTCAAAATAAAAAACAAAATGGGCTAGGAATGCAGCTCAATTGGGAGAGCAACCCCGGGTTCAATTGAGAGTACTCTATGCCCCACACATACATATAATGTACTATATATTTGAAAATTGCTGAGAGTAAATTTTAAATGTTCTCACAACAACAAAAGAAAATGTGAGGTAATATATATGTTCATTAGTTTGACTTAGTCATTTCACCATGTATATACATACCAAAATATGCTGTTTACCATAAATACAAAGAATTTTTTTTTTTGGTATGGGGGATTGAACTTAGGGGTACTCGACCACTGAGCCACATCCCCAGCCCTCTTTTTTGTTTTTATTTATAGACAGAGTCTCAAATAAATGCTGAGGCTGGCTTAACTCGCAATTCTCCTGTCTCAGCCTCCCAAAGTGCTGGGATTATAGGCGTGTGCCACAGTGCCCAGCAAGAATTTTTGTCAATTAAAATAAATAAGTAACAATGGATAAATCTTCTGGCAATGAAAAGTTCCAAAGAAGTTATAGTCATTTCTAACAGGAACTTTTAAAGGATTTTTCCCTTGCTGAGTTCTAATATCAAATTAACAGAGCAACAGGAGAGACCCTACCTTCCATCCTTCCAAAGAGGTGTTGAGCAGAGTTGTTGTAAATTCCATAATCCGGACCACAATTGTGCATTTGCTATAGTTGTACCTTTCCTCCTCATGTGGGCTGGGTCTGCTTCCTGCTGTCCCAGTGCCAAAACACTTTTCTGCTGCTGTAATATCATGCATAGCAATACTTTCTAAAAAGAAAGTCACTGACTTCAAAACTGAAGACTGTGATTCAATACCTAAAAATAATTACATTAAAATATTAATATATGCTTCTTCCTAACTCCACTGATATTAATGTAAAGTTCTTTAAGTATATAGATACATATTTAATACAAAATCAATATTTTGGGCTGGGGCTGTAGCTCAGTGGTGGAGTGCTTGCTTTGCATGTGCTAAGCTCTGGTTTCAATCCTCAGCACCACATAAAAATAAATAAATAAAGATATTATGCCCATCTACAACTAAAAATAAATGTTTTAAATCAGTATTTTAAAAAAGAAATAGTACAATAGAAGCTTAAAAAGAAAAAAAGAAAAAATAGTACAGTAAAAGCTAAATAAAATATTCATTTCTTCTCATTTCGAATTTCAAAATTAAAATCCAAAAGTATAATCCAAACAGAATCCAATTTAAACTCATACAATTATATATCTATATAAGATCAAGTCATGATTCTCAAACACTGCTTATGATAATATAAATTAATATGATCCCTTAAAAGGGCAATTTGGCAATTCATACAAAAAGCTTTAAAAAAATGCATGCCAGTTTCTATCAGGTGTTTAAAAAACTCCTATTCTTTGATCCAGCACTAAAATTTTAATCTGATAAAATAATGGCAGAACCACAAAGATGTGTTTATAAGAATGTTCATTTTAGCATTGTTTTTGTTAATGAAAAAACAAAACAACCTAAACCTAGTTGAAAGAGGCAATATAAGACAATTTATGGCAGTAGTTTTTAAGGAAGTGTGGATGGGCACTGGGAATCTTATGGAGTCAGTTTCCTATCTACTGCACATCATATTTTTTAATGAAACTCATCTATGTGGACACAATCAGGCTGTTTCTCTTGTCCCACTCAGCACAACTGCTCTCTCGTCTAACATACTGCTAAACTCTCCCCCATCTCACTGTAGTCTATTACTCCAAGATTAAAGACCTTCTGAGGGCTAGGGTTATGGCGCAGTGGTAGCGTGCTCGCCTAGCACGCATGAGGCACTGGGTTCGATGCTCAGCACTGCATAAAAATAAAATAAAGGTATTTTGTCCACCTACAACTAAATAAATATTTTTTTAAAAAGACCTTCTGAGCCCCCCAAAAAGGGACAATTTGAAATATCAGTATAAATGTTCAAAGAGAGAATAAAGGTAATGAATAAGTAAGAAATCTTCTTGGGCTGGAGTTGTAACTCAGTGGTAGAGCGCTTGCCTAGCATGTATGAGGCACCGGTTTCAATTCTCAGCACCGCATATAAAGGAATAAAATATAAAGGTCCATAAACAACTAAAAAGAATTTTTTAAAAAAGAAATCTTATAAGTCTGAGGGTTGCCAATTATTTGTTTTCAACAAAAGATAATCAAAATGTTAATTAACAAGTTAAAAACAATTTAATAACAGATCACTATGTATTCAAAGAATTGAGACCATATATTAAGAATTACATTCTCAAACATCAAATATCCTTGTCTCCAGCAAATCATCAGAATATAAGACACATACATGCCCACCACATATTTGAGACCAGCCTTATTAATTTAGTCAGGCCCTAAGTAAATTAGTGAGACCCTACCTCAAAATAAAAAATAAAAAGGGCTGGAGGTATAGCTCAGTGGTAAAGCACCTCTGGGTTAAATCACTAGAACAACAACAAAAAAAAAACACAGGACAAAATTGCCTAAGGATGCATTTCTCAGAACATAGCCCCATCGTTAAGCAATATGACCTAGATAAACAAAAACATATCTAACAATAGAATTTAACATTTTATATATAATAGTCATTTATTAAAATTCTTATTATATCACTATAGTCATAAAAAATATAACATGTCCTAAATGACACTGAAGAAATCTTCAAACATGCAGGAACCTTTTTCTTGAAAAGTTATAGACAGGATTATAAGTGAAATCTGAAACAAAAAACAACACTTTGGGATGAAATAGCATGAGGGGTATGGAATGGGTACATCAATTCAGGGACTTTGCAAAATTTCCAGTAAACAAACTGTATTTTAAAGCTGATGATATTAAATATAAAACTACTATAGCACTTAGGGTCCATTGAATTAATGAACATTTTTAAAAAATAATGTTGTTTTATCTTTTTTTTTTTTTTAATTTTTTTTAGTTGTAGATGGACACAGTATCTTTATTTATTTATTTTTATGTGGTGCTGAGGATCGAACCCAGTGCCTCACGCATACGAGGCAAGCGCTCTACCACTGAGCCACAATCCCAGCCCTATGTTGTTTTATCTTAAAATAGCAACAAGAATACAAAAAAATGAGAAAATACATACACACAATAATTTTTTGTACACAGAAAAAGTTTACAAGAGTAAACACTACACTGTTATTAGTTTTTATCACTGAGGAATGCAATAAGGGAAGAAGGTTTTGCATATTTTGCTTCCTGTACTTTTTCCTTGTTAAAACTTTCTGAGAGCTCTTAAACAACAAATTTAAGGTATTATTTACAATTGAATGGCTAACACTGGTGAAAACATTTTACTTTTTTCACCTACCCTTCTGAGTCAACTTTTTTCAGAATCAAATGAACTGTTTCTAAACCTCAGCACACATGTACACATGTGTGTGTGCATGCACACACACACACACTCCTCACTAGGCCACACACACACACACACACACTCCTCACTAGGCCTAGCTTCTACCATCCTCAAGCTCAAACTAAGACCTATCCCCTCTCTCCCAAAATCCCATAATACCAACTTCATCTCTGATAGAATTGAAGAGAAAATGACAGTCCTTTTATTTATTCAGCCACAACTAAGCACTAGAATATTGGATGCTCCAAGTTAAAAATCATTTAGCTGGGCGTGGTGGCACATGCCTGTAATCCCAGGAGCTTGGGAGCCTGAGGCAGGAGGATCATGAGTTCAAAGCCAGCCTCAGCAACTTAGCGAGGCGCTAAACAACTCAATGAGACCCTCTATCTAAATAAAATATTTTTTAAAAAGGGGGGGCTGGGATGTGGCTCGGTGGTTAAGTGCACCTCGGTTCAATCCCCGGTACCAAAAAAAAAAAATCACTTAAATAATAGAACATACCCCAAGTTGCAAGTCTGGTTCAACCCATGAGAGAGAGGATTTACAAGAAGTCTAACTGTAGGACTTGAAGCAAAGGGCACATCTGCTAGCTGACAGCACATTCCATATGCTCCATTCTCAAGAGTCACCTCTTTCCTTTATATATCCCACAGAGGTTTCTAGAAGGATGAACCTGTCCACCTCCTTTCTTCCAGCATGGGCTAAGGGCACACGCTTGGATCCTGTCCTCTACAAAAAGCACTATTACTACCATAGAATGATAAAAAGCTAAAGGAATATGAAAATATAAGAAAAATAAAGATACTACACAAGAACTTGAAATAAAACCACAGAATTTCCTATCATGATGAACTCTTTTAATGTACTGCATGCAAAAGAAAACCTTTCTAAAGGGTATTTTACTAAAAAGACTCATGAAGAACTTGTGAACAGGGCTTTACAAATGGATGTGGAATGGCTGGGAGTATAGTTCAGTGGCAGAGCACTTGGCTTGTATATGTGAAGCCCTGGGTTTTGATCCCTAGCACTCCAAGAAAAACAAATGAAAAATGCATGTGAAGTTCTGGCCAAGTTTTTGCAGGCTGTGTTTTGTCATCAACATCATACTCACTGTGAGATTAAGTGATGCTGTAGTTTGGATGAGGGTCCCCCAAAGGCCTATATATGAAATGCTCTTAAAGGACCCCCTAAAGGCCTATATATGAATAGCTGATCACAACTCCTGTGACACACTAGCAGATGGTAGAACCTTTAAGAAGTATGTCCCAATGGGAAAAATTTAGGGTTTGGGGGCATACCCTTGAAGGAGATATTGGGACCCTTGCCCCCTGATTAATCCATTGATCGATCAATCTGTCTCTGTCTCTATCTGCTCCCTGGCTGCCATGAGGTGAGCAGTTGCCTCCGCTATGTACTCCCAACACTATGTGCTGCCTCAACACAGGCCCAGAGGCAACAACACCAACTACCCATGGACTGAAACCTCCAAACCATGAGCTAAAATAAACCTTTCCTATTTGTAAGTTGATTACCTCAGATGTTTTGTCACAACAGAAAGCTGACTGACACAAACAAGAATGAGGTAAAATTCTTTGCATAGCACTAAGTAACCAGAGTCTGCCATCAATGTTGTTACTATCATTTTGACATGGCAGTGAGCTGTCTACTCAGGATGATGCCTAGCAGACTGGCTATGCTAACTTAGGGGTTAAGTTTTACCTACCCAGGACCTCACAGGCTTCCACAGTCTTCTCCTCGATAAATGTGTTGTAGCACTCCAGTGCTGCTAGGAGCAGGTCCATCCACTGCAGGGTCACTCGCAGGCTGAATGGTCCTCGCAAATGGAAGAGAGTTGGTTGAGCAAGGATGCCTGATAGCTGATCACAGCCTGTGCCTCCTCCCTCAAATGTGTTTATGAGAAAAGAAATATCTTCTTTCTTAATAACATCTTTCAACCACAAAGAAGGGGACTTGTTGCCTTAAAAGAGAAACAAGGTTAAAACTTACATATAAATAACTTTCAAATAAATTTCTTTCATCATGAGTCTACTTAAAATTTCAAAGTGATATAGTATAATCTCTGATTTTACTGCTACACTCATAAGTTGTTTCACTAGAGTTACTTGCAAGGAAGTATTTCCATCAAATCCACTCTCCTTGGTTGCCTTAAAAACTACAAAAATGATTGAACATCATCTGGAATAGATACATATTAATACCCTTTCCCCAGAACTGAACAGGCACTTCACAGAAGAAGAAATACAATTGGTCAACAAATATATGAAAAAAGTTAACATCCCTAACAATTAGAGAAATGCAAATTAAAACTACACTGAGATCTCCTCTCACTCTGGTCAGAATGGCAATTATCAACAACACAAGGAAAAATAAATATTGGTGAGATGTGGGGAAAAATGTTCGCTCATACATTGCTGGTGGAACTGCGAATTGGTACAATCACTTGGGAAAGCAGTATGGAGACTCCTCAGAGAACCTGGAATGGAACCACCATTTGACCCAGTTATCCCATTCCTCGGCATATACCTAAAGATGCATACTATAGTGATGTAGCTGCTCAATTCAAAATAGCTAACCTATGAAACTAACCTAAGTGCCTTTCAACAGATGAATGGATCAAGAAAATGTGGTATATATACACAATGGAATATTAATCAGCCATGAAGAAGAAAAATGAAATTATAGCATTAGCTGGTAAAGGGATAGAAGTGGAGACTATTATGCTAAGTGAAATAAGCCAATCCAAAAAAACAAAGGCAGAATGTTCTCTCTGATATGCAGACACTAACACAAAATAAGGGGGTGGGGAGGGAAGAACAGAAGTTCACTGGATTAGACAAAGGGGAATGAAGGGAAGGAAGGCAGAATAGGAACAGGAAAGAGTAGAATGAATCAGATATGACTTTTCTTTCATATATGAATATATGACTGTTGTTAACTGCACATCATGTACAACCACACACATGGGAAGTTATCCTCCATGTATGAATAATATGTCAAAATAAATTCTGTCATGTGTACCTAAAAAGAACAAATGAAGAAAAAAAAAAAACCCTTTCCCCTGCTCTTTTTAAGTAACAAAAGAACACTGTAATTTTCAGATTCTGGTGCCAGCTGCTCTGCAAACAGCTTGAGAAATCTGGCCTCTCTGTGTCTCAGTAATCTACAAACAAAATCAATAATATCCATCTCTTGGGTTGATACAGAGATTAAATAAATTAAAGTAGCTAATATCTCAGCATATGTTTAGAATATCATTTACCACATAGTTAGTATAGTGTTTGCTGAGTAAAAGTCAAATGATCTGCTTTTCTTTTCTTTTTTCTTTCTTTTTTGTACAAGGGATCAAACCCAGAGCCTCACACATTCTAGGCAGGCAGCTCTGCTACTGAGCTACATTCCCAGCCTTTTTATTTTGAGACAGTCTCACTAAATTGCACAGGCTGGTCTTGAACTTATAATTCTCCTGCCTCAGTTCCCCAAGTTAGTTGGAATTATAGTTGTGTGCCACCACACAACTTATATGACCTGACTTTCTAAAAGATATTTTCTTTTTGATATTAAATTTTTTCTAAATCAAAACAAGAAATAAAGTTATATTTTGTATTCTCTGATATCAGTGGCTCTGAAAAAAATTAAATCACTCTGCCTCTAGTGAAGTTAAAAAAGAATCCAAAACAATAGTTATGTCTGATGTATTAAGAAGACATTTTTCTATTTTGTAAAAATAAAAGATGACATTTCATGAGTCAGTCAGGTGTGGTGGTACATACCTGTGATCCCAGCAACTCAGGATGCTGAGGCAGGAGGATTTTAAGTTTGAGGCCAGCCTGGACAACAACCAAACGAACAAACAAACATACCATAACACTCATTTAAAGAATAGAAAAATCAGGTATTTTGTTTGTTTGATTTTTCAGTTTTATCTCAGAAGCCAAATCTGTATATTCTGTATGGTAATTGGCCTCAGATTGTGTTTTTAATAGTATGCATGTCTAAGCTACTGGCAAAAGCAAACTCAAACCCATCATTTCTTAGGAAGGTAAAAATCAACATACCTGGCAGTAAAGGAACAAATTTATAAAAGAGTTCTATGGACTTATGTCGACATTCTGTCTGGGGCCTTCCACAGTGAGCTAAAAGCCACTTGACCAGATCCAATAAACATAATGATGGTGAAGGTGGGAATCCTCTACCAAGAGAGAACACAATGTCATTTTACCTGTTCTCCAGTAACAAAAAAGTTACTGTACAGTAACAAAAAATTGTACCTGTTCTCCAGTAACAAAAAAGTCTCATTAAAGGCATTCAACTTATTTCTAATGTATTACCATTACAGCATAATCAAACATCACAAGTTAAATAGACCTGAATAACTGCTAACCTTCATTTTATTATTTTTGGATCTAGGGAAAAATTTAACAATATTTTACAACAGAACGCCACCAAATATTTTTGTGTTTCCTTTTCAGTGTGACTTAAATCAAATAAGGGTTTCAGTTCTAAAGCAGTACTCCTCAACATGTGGACCAGTATAACCTGTGGACTAGTTAAAAATACAAGTTCTCTGACACTACCCCAGGAATGACACAGAAATCCTGATGGTGGGGCTAGGCCAGCAATCTGTTTTAATTAGACTTACAGCTAAAGTTTGAGAATCAACTACTGGGATGCAGATATAACTCGGTGATACCATGCTTGCCTAGCATGCATGGGGCCCTGAGTTCAATCCCCAGTACTGCAAAAGCCAGGGACGGAGGGACAACTATTTAAAGAGATTTTATAAGTTAAGAATCTGGAAGAATTCATTTTAAAGTGGAGAAAAGATTAACTTTTGATCTACACGCTTCTCTACGGTAGTAGTTGTTAGTAAACAGATCAGGGCTCCCCACTCACAGCAGGGATATAGGAGGTGCAGTGTCCCCCAATTCTATCTGACAATTCTATCCACTGGGATAGAAATGAGACCAATGACAGAAAACCACTGACCCAACACTTGGCCTGGGCTTTTTTTTTTTTTTAAACATTTTTTTAGTTGTAGATGGACATAATGTCTTTATTTTATTGCTTTTTGTATGTGGTACTGAGGATCGAACCCAGGGCCTCACGCATGCGAGGCAAGCGCTCTACCGCTGAGCTACAATCCCAGCCCTTGGCCTGGGCTTTGAGCAGCTTCATGTCATTCTATAATCTGTGTCTATCAAAATTCTATTCAACATTCAGTTCTTAAACTTCAAAATTTACTGCATAATAATTCATGCATTCACTAGCTAAGTAAGTCTACATCAAACTTGTCTTCAAAATTAGTATAGCTAGGGGCTTGGGTGTAGGTCAGTGGCAGAATACTTGCCTCATACGAGCAAGACTCAAGATTCAATCCCTAGCACCACAAAAGATAATAATAACATAAAAATCAGTAGAGGTAAAATAAAATATCTCAGTTCCAAAATTAATCCTCAATTTCTGCAATTCCAACCAAGATCAAATAACTTACACCTTGTATCAAATGTTTTCAAACATTTAACATGAAATGTTTTCAAGCTTTTTAACTCCTTTAGAAAACTGACCCTATATGCTTCCATACACTTCTTTTCAGGAAACTAATTCTTTATACTTCCACACATTTCTCCCCAATAATCCTTCAGTAAAGTAACTGAAAACTGGTTTTATGATGGGGGGCAGGGCAGAAAAGGAAACAGTATTACCTACCGTGGCAAACGTCGTTTTTTTGCCTTATTCAAAGAAATGTGCTTCTTTTCAATGATGTGCCTTAGGTGATCAATGGCATCACAGCACTGTTGAATTGTACCTGTTCTCCAGTAACAAAATAGATTCCAAAGAAAATATATAGCTGATTGTCATTAATAAGGTAATAGTGTAAATTTATAGGCCTAATTTTGTGATTAAAAAGATAATTTTACTGTAGATTTAATAGTGATTCATCCTTCAGAATACAAAGTTTCAATAAATGGTTTATGCTGCATGTCCAAAAACAAACCCAGATTTAAAACTGTGATAGCATGGCATAAACATACACCGAGTATTATCGCAACTACAGTAGGTCAACTATAATCTGCACCACCAGAACCCTTAGCAGCCAAAGTACAACTTTACACAATAAACTGGAGACAAAAGAGACTGAGAAGATATTACAAAACCCCATGCTAGGCCAGAGCCTCCACATCTCAATTCAAAGCTATTCTTAAAGTGGAGTAAGTTCCTTGACCTCCCCCTCTTCTTGTGTAGGATAAACCATATTACAGTTCAGTAATACAGCCACCGGAGAAGGAGAACTAAGATGGCAAACCAATCAAAGAGATCTATAATTATTTAGGGAAGGAAAAAGGGTGCAAGGTAACCTGTCACCAAGATTTTCTTTCTATTCCTTTTTTTCCGTGCTGGAATCAAATCCAGGGTTTGGCATGAGGCAGTGATTTTTTTAAAAAGTTTCATATGTTGAGAAAATGCATCTGCATGGGTATTCAATATAAACAAAGTAAATTTAAGCTAAGGTAAGGACTAAATTTTTATCATCATTGCCTATGGTAGGCTTTTGACATAAAGGATAGTAAAGCTTACCCTGTCTTTTTAAGAATTAAACAAAAACAAGATGTGGTCAGATGAAAGAGAAGTCCTACCACCTACAGCTATGTGACCTAATGAGCCACACTCTGTATCTTGACTAAATATAATCAAGTGTTGTGACCAACTGAGGTTTTGTTTTGTTTTGTTTTTGGTACCAGGGATTAAACTCAGAGGTGCTTAACCACTAAGTCAAATCCCCAGTCCTTTTTTAAATTTTTATTTTGAAACAAGGTCTCATTAAGTTGCTTAGGGCCTCACTAAATTGCTGAGACTAGCCTTGAACTTGCAATCCTCGTATCTCAGCCTCCAAGCCACTGGAATTATGGGCATATGCCACCACACCCAACCCAACTGAGATTTTTAAGAAGTCATTTATTACTCTTTAGCAACTCTAGCCTAGCCCACTTCTGACAAAGGACCTTTTTCATATTCCTTAATCATGGCTGAAAAAGCTTTATCACAATCTTATGAGACCTACTAAGTTATCATTACAGAGTTCAGGGACATTAGCCACCTCTCAGTAGTTACTACATCCAGCTCTCTTCAGCACTGTGAATCTGTACATTTTCATGTTTATGTCATTAGTCACTGAATGGCTGCTGTGCCCTGGGCAGGATCTCCTACCAACCAAGGGTTATTCTATGACCATAAGGGAATTCTTAGATGAGGACCTAAAAAAACCTATAAACTGGATTTGAGGTACAAAAGAGGCATATCTCTCCTTCACACTTACCAAATTTACTTATGGAAGATATGAAAAAGAAAACATCCCTAATGAGAAAATCTCCTGAGCCTTAACTACTGGGTGGAAAAGGTTTAAAGATCTTAAGGCAAACAGAACACTTGGATGACACATACCTAAGGATTTCTCATCTGCATGTGCCAAGGCCAGACTTTCCATATAGATCACCAAGGCTTCGAACACAAATTGTTCTACCAAAGATTCTTCTTCCCTGCAAAATAAAGAATATTAAGCCTCACCTAAGAAAATAATAAAGAGCAAAGGTCAAAAAATAAAAGTAATGGCATCAAAGAATGCAAACATTCAATAAATTTGTTATATTTTTTTTTAAAAAGTTTAAATGTTTTAAAACATAAAACAGCCTAAAGTGTTTCTCAAAGAATACTACTTCCTCAAGAGCAGACTAAAGCCTGAGGCTTTATAATCGATCTAGAGGCAGCACTGGTTCTTCTCCATCCACTTGTATCACTTGCCTCTGAGACTGTTTCTGGCACATAACCTTAGAACCACTGTTCCAAACATTTTACAAAGCTCATTAAAACTCAATGTAAGGAAAAAGAAGAACTTATACCATATATCACATCTATGTTCTTTTAAAAATAAAGAAAATTTAAAAGCTCTCATCCTACCTTAAGTCAACATCTAAGCAACTAAGCAAAGTTAAGTCAAACTCAGAAGGATAAAGGTCATATGTTTTCTCTTATATGCAGAAGCTAGAGAGGAAAAGGGAAAACAAAGGTGGGGTAGATATCCTAAAAATCAAAGGGAGATCAGTAGAGGAAAGGAACCAAAAGGTGGCAGGTGCAGAGGGTGGGTAAGCACTAGAGAGTGATGTTGGTCAAATCATATTATTACCTTGTGTGCATGTAACAATAAATCCCATCAACATGTACAACTATAATTCACCAATAAAAAATATGGAAAGTAAAATTCAAGAAAAATAAAAAGTACTGGGGATGAAGTTCAGTGGTAAAATACCCCTATATTTAATCCCCAGCATTCTCCCACCTGAAAAAAGTATGCATTTAAGATCATAGAATGTAATATTTTTTCTACTTTCACTGAATGTCAATGAAATAAACAATTTCTTTTTCTTTTCTTTTTTTGGTACCAGGGATGGAACTCAGGGGAACTCAACCACTGAGTCACATCACCAGCCCTATTTTGTATTTTATTTACAGACAGGGTCTCACTGAGTTGCTTGGCGCCTTGCCATTGCTGAGGCTATTCTTTGAACTCACAATCCTCCTGCCTCAGTCTCCCAAGTTGCTGGAATTACAGGTGCGCACCACTGCATCCAGCAAACAATTATTTTTAATTATGGGAAAAAAGTTAAGTCAACATCAATAGTAAACTCTAAGCCTTTCAAAAGTATACCCAGGGGGCTGGGGTTATGGCGCAGTGGTAGCGTGCTCGCCTAGCACACGGGAGGCACTGGGTTCGATCCTCAGCACCACATAAAAATAAAAATAAAGATATTCTGTCCACCTATAACTAAAAAATAAATATTAAAAAAAAAAAAAGTATACCCAGTACATGCAAAAAATCAATTCAATCAACATTTGTGCACCACCTAACTTATACAGTCACATATAACCAACCATACATACAACAGTAGTCCTAGAATATTACAATGATTAATGACAGGATAGCTGTCTTAGTTTGTGTACTCAGTATATGTGTAAGTACACTACACAATGTTCACAAAAATGACGAAATCATTTAAGGGCACATTTCTCAGAATGCATCCCTGCCATTAAGTGACATGTGACTGTACAGTTAGTAAACTTGGTGTCCTAAGCACTAAGAGCCAACAGCTAGCTGGAGAGGCCAGATTTCTCATGGGAAAATATGTTCCTTAAAGACACAGGATAGTAAAAAGATTAAATACAACACAATAACTCACAGGAGCTCACAGAAAATTGAGAACTGGAAGTTGCAGTAAAGCCTTCAGCCTCAGTCACTGCAGTACCCCTTGGGATGAATGCATTGTTGCAACAAGAAAATCAGAGCAAGGCATGGACAAAGGGATGGAGCTTAGAACAAGAAATGGAAACTGGTAGTCAGACTGGCATGAGTATAATAATTTTTAAAAAAGATTTATTCCCCAGGGGGATAGGGCCACCTATACCAAAAGGTGGGACTGGAGTTGGGGCTCAGCAGTAAAGTGCTCGCCTAGCATGTGTGAGACACTGGGTTTGATCCTCAGCATCACATAAAAATAAATAAATAAAATAAAGGTGTTGTATCTATCTACAACTGAAGAAAAAAAAATTAAAAGAAACGATCAAAAGTCACACAGAGTAAGAGCTTGACATAATACAAAGCTGGCAAGCAAGGGCTGTAGAAGAGACATGCTGATAGCTGTCTCCAACAAGACATAGCTGAATGTATCCTTCTACCTGGACAGAATGCCTAGGCAAATCCAAGTCTTTCTTTGAGACTGGCTCATCATAACCATATTCTGGAAATTCTGTGTTCTGCCTATATCAGCTGACAGTGCTCATTTATCCACAGGAATATTTAACTTTGACCTACTCCTGACAGACAAGGTGGGCATTCTGAGCTGAGAGGAGGAACTAAGGGACAGCCCACACCCTTGGATGATACTTTCCCCAGACATCAGATGCTGGTCTACTTCATGACCATCTCTGAAGAGCCTTGCCTTCCAGGACTGACAATGGATCCTGCAGATCCAACTTGCTCTTATGATCTATTAAGGAAGATGAAGCCAATCTCCATTCAATTTAGTCTCCCAGAACCCCTCAAGAGTGAAATGACTCTTGGACTGGTGGCACATGCCTGTAACTCCAGTGGCTCAGGAGGCTGAGGCAGGAGGATCACAAGTTCAAAGTCAGCCTCAATAACTTAGCGAGTCGCTGTCTCAGAATAAAAAAAAATAATAAAAAGAGCTGCGCATGTGGCTCAGTGGTTAAGTACCCCTGGGTTCAATCCCCAGTACAAAAAAAAAGTGAAAAAACTGCCTTTGTTTCCAATAGCTGTACTTATATTCACCATTCACTTTTCAAAACACAAGAATATACTGTTTAGGGATATGAGATAAATATAAAACTATGAAGAAAAACAGGAAGAAAAGTAAAGCAGGAAGGAAGTAACATAAGTCAGGAGAATGATGGCCTCTGGAAGGGGAGGGAGTTTTCCAGAATACTGGTAATACTTTATTTCTCAATCTAGGGGATATGTGACAACCTGTTTTACTATTATTATTCTATAAACACTCTTGCTTCACATACTCTTCTGTAAAAATAGTTTTCACAATTTAAAAAGATAAAAAAGAGCTGAATGCAGTGGTACACCCTTGTAATCCCAGCAACTTGGGAGGCTGAGGCAGAAGGATTGTAAATTCAAAGCCAGCAATTTAGTGAGATCCTGTCTCAAAATATAAAATAAAAAGCTAGGGAAGTGGCTCAGTGGTAGAGCCACTTCCTGGGTTAAATCCCCAGTGCAAAAAAAACCCCTAAAATAATAACATGGATAACATATGGCTTTAAGTGGCCAATTCTCCGCACACATAGATTCCCCTCCATCCATCCATCCATCCATCCATCCATCCATCCATTCATCCATCCACGCACCCACCTGATATTTATCACTGATTTCCTCTTCTCTATGCCAGCTGTCACTTTCTGAGAGAAGCTATTCTGACCAAACAAACTCAGATTCTCACTATAAGATTATTTAGTAATTATGAACCACTATATAGCATCCCTAATGTCAGTTGCAAGCTTTATATTTATTTTGTGATTAATTAATCACTATCTCTTTCTCTGACATATAACCCTCATGGAGGGCTATATTGTTATATCTTGGCATCTGGTACCACACCTGGCACATATTATTATTATTCTTTTCTTAAGGTGAGGTCTCACTATGTTGCCTAGGCTAGACTCAAACTTGTGAAATCAAGTGATCTTTCTATTTCAACCTCCTCAGTAGCTGGGACAATAGGTGCATACTGGTTTATAACATTCTAAACAAGTAATTAATATTCTTTATATTAATTACTGGTTCATAATGTACTTAATAAGTGATGAAATGAATGAACCACCATCACTACCACCTTAGTTGGTGACTATCTTTTTCTTGGACTTCTGAAAAGGCTTCTTTACTTGTGTCACACTTACCACCCTCCTTCCAACTACTAACAGATAATTTTAAGAAGAAATCTAACTGCACTGCTCCCAGCTCCCACAACTTCACAGACTTGCTGAAACAAGAGGTAACTGGTACTTCCACCACAGCAGCCCAAACCCTGCTCACCAGCCTCACAATACTGTCTCCCAAACTTCAAATGTTACAGTCTGGGAGTATTAAATGTTTTCATCAATTCAGAGGCCATCCTATTTCTTTCCTCTACACCACATCTTTTTGATCTGAAACACCCTGGCTTGTTCTCATTCATCCTTTACATCCCACCTTTGACAAGCCTTGTTTAACCTACTCTGACTGGATTAGATATACCCCCAGTGGGCTCCAAAACTGCTGCAGTATTGTTTGTATGTATTTCTTAGTATTTTCTTTTTTTAATTTTTTTGTAGTTGTAGATGGACAACATGCCTTTATTTTATTTGTTTGTTTATGTGGTGCTGAGGATCGAACCCAGTGCCTCACGTGTGCTAGGCAAGCACTCTGCCACTGAGCTACAACCCCAGCCCCTATTTCTTAGTATTTTCTAAGCATCTGGAGTACAAACTGAATTTTAATTTACTTTTCAAACCTTGGAACAGTATCCAGCACGTAATTACTTACTAAATACTTGATACAGAAATGCATAGGCAAAAACATCATGTCACTTCTCAAAAGTACCAGTATAAGTTTCAAGGGCAAATTTTACACTCTTCTTTGTCGTGTACCTCACATACCTGAATTCCCTATAGATGTTATTAAAAGCCAGTGATGCTCCTAACCTCTTGAAAGCACTGGGGTGAAGTGCAAAGCTGTATAGTCGCTTGAAAAGTGACTTGGTATTTACTGGACTCTTTTCTTGCTGCTGTGGTGTTGTTTGCTTAATGGACCATTTGAGGAATTCTCGAATACACTGACCACAAAAATCTCTTAAAGTACTGTCAGCAGGGTCCACAATTCCATCCTGAAACAAAACAAAGACACCTTTATTTTTTACTAATTTTATATCCATAAAATGGCAACTAAATACCCTTAGTCTGCCTCTGAGAATGACTAGAATATGTTATAAAAATTATTTATAGCACTAGACAAGAAAAAATAAACACTAAGAGAAACAATCTGATTGCCTATAATCTAAATTCAAATGACAACTTCCTTTTAACATAAAAACAACATTACATTTTACACAAAATAATACAATGAAAATTACATGGAAAAAGAAGAAGATTCTGAGATAATTTTAATTTGTCCCCCGAAAAGCCCGTGTTGGAAACAATCTCTAAACTCACATGTTAACAGTATTTGGAATTAGGGTCTTTGGAGATAATCAGAGTTTAAATGAGGTCATGAGGATGGATCCCCATGATGGTATTAGTGACTTTGTAAGAAGAGAGACCTGAGCTTGAACACTCAAGTACTCTCTTACTAGGTGTTGATCTCCACATGCAACAATGCAACAAGAAGGCTCTCTCCAGATACCAGCACCTTGATATTGGATTTCCTGGCTTCCAGAACCATGAATTAAATAAACTTCCACTCTTTATAATCACCTAGTCTGTAATGTTCAGTTACAGCAACAGACTAAGACAATGTATGTGTTGATGTTAGGGAAGTGACAATTCTTCTAACAAAACAATGGCTCTCCTTCACTGAAGTGCTATGCTACAAAGTTCACATTTCTTCTTTACCTTCTCTTGTTTCAACCATCTCATTTTACTTTATCATTATCTCACCAGATTTCTTTTGGAAGCCCTTATCTAGGCTACCTTCAAGAATCAAAAGGGAAAAAGAAATAGCTACGATTGAAACTTCAGAATAGAAACATTAGAATAAACCCATCCAGCCAGGTGTGGCAATATATGCCTATAGTCCCAGAGACTTGGGAAGCTAAGGAAGGAGGCTCACAAGTTCAAGGCCAGCCATGACAACTTAGTAAGACTCTGTCTCAAAACAAAATAAAAAGAGCTGAGGATGTAAGCACAATGGTAAAGCACTCCTGAGTTCAATTCCCAACAAACCCAATCTGAATATAAGTAACCTGCAAATTAAATTAACTGGATTTATTAGAAGCAGGATTCACTGGTAAACACTACAGGGAATAATGTTATAGATACAATTATGGTCTGCTTCCTAATTTAAAATTCAATAATTCAATAACTCTCTGCTGCCTGTTACATGTTATACAATTAGGGTGACTTTGAGAGCGAAAGTAGCACTATTCGTAATTACACACCAGGACATGTGGCTGCCCTGTGTAGAATGCACTGCTCCCCTGTCCAATACTATTCCAGCTTCCCTTTTCACAATGCCCTTACACAATGAAAATGTGAAACAGACCCAAGTCCTCACAAATGCCACAAATTTAATGCCTTCACTGTCTCTCTCTGGATGCTCTTGTTAATTTCTCTATTTTCCTCTGGGTCATCTTAAACTTAAGAGAAAATGACACACAGAAGCAATCTGGAATCAATTTGCAAGAACAAAGATTTAAAGGACATGTTTGGACAAATTTACTATGTGTTCAATAGGAGCTTTTTATACTAAAGTGAATATATAACAAAATAAAATGGTAATATCAAATAACAGGCAAAATCAAACAATAAAAATTATATGTATTATAGTAATACATATTCATCAAAAGATATCACAGTTCAGCTGATGTCACTACCTTTGTCCTCAGCAAGCCAGTGGCCAAATCCTAATAATTCTTTTTTTTTTTTTGGTGGTGCTGCGGATTGAACCCCGGGCTTCGTGCATGCAAGGCAAGCACTCTACCAACTAAGCTATATCCCAGCCCTCAAATCCTATTGATTCTACCTCTACCATGTCAGGAGAGTTCTACGTAAAAGGTAAGCTGCTATTATTAGGACCCTTTAGCTACTGAATCTGAATACAGGAAAATATTGGGAAAGCTCAAAAATTCCTTTTACTTTTAAACTAAGTATTGTATTAAAAGCATTAAAAAAAAAAAAAAAAAAAAAGAGCTACCATACCTCCAGTGAGTCAAAGAACATTCTTATTCCACACACATACACATACACACCATACACACACCCTTAATGCTGATAAAATTCGTTGAATTTACAACTACCTTCCCATAAAACAGAAGAAAAATAAGTATGAACTATTATTTAGTTGTGGATATTTAAAAGCATCACTGAAATAAATTAAATATGGCATTGTGTCCACTAAAATGGCGTTACAAATCAAATACAACAAAAGATAATGATCCAACTAGAGGCTACATAGGAGCTTTTGATACTAAAGTGAATATATAACAAAATAAAATAACATCAAATAACAGGCAAAATCAAACAATAAAATTTATATGTATTATAGTAATACATATGCATCAAAAGATATCACAGGTCAGCTGATGTCACTACTTTGTCCTAAGCAAGCCATTGGCCAAATCCTAATAATTCTTTTTTTCACAGGTAGCTATTCCTAAATATCTAAATATACATTAAATGTAACTAGTCAACAAGAATAGTAGGAAAAGAATCAACAACTACTCACCAATATGGTTTCTAGTAAGGCGACAGTATCTTGACTTTCAAATTTCTTATTGTTAGTGAACCAGTGAATGAGTTGCATAACAAGTGGCTCATACAGTTGCCTTGTCACCTGAAAAAACAATACTTCACTAGAGTTTATTTTCTTTGTGCTAAAGTAAATTTAAATTGGAAGTTGAATATTAAATGGCACTTATAGTAGGGCAAAATGAAGCAAAACTACTACTGTGATTTCATTAATTTCTTTATCTAGTTCCATTCCATAAAGAACACATTCTAACTATTCTTCTTTACTTCCTAGAGTTCAGCAAAGAAAAAAGTACCTCTAAATCTCATTGTTCCTCTAGTTAGGAGGGCAATTGTTGGGTTTTTAAATATTTATCTTTATTCCTTTGATTTTAAATGTGTACACAAGGTACTCTGGATTAGATACAGATTATCATTAACCAACTACAAAGCAAATAATGACCCTGTGGTTTGCCACACCATGACTGCCACCTCTGTGACAAAATGGAAGCCAGATCAATGTCCTATACAGACTTCAAAGCCTATGCCATAGGGAGGAACAAAGTCAAGAAATAGAAACAGGTGCCTGTGCCTCTGCTGCCTACTCCAAATACCAAAGAACCACTCCCAGCAACAGGCAGTACTCCCAGCCATAGCAGCCAAACCACAGTGATTTGACTGTGAAATCCAGATATAGTTTTTAACCACACTAAGACAACATTAAACATTAAACCATTCCTAGCCTACCAAGCCCAGCCAAAGACCTTTAGGCTTCTATGGAGATAACAGTTACTTCTTAAAACTATTTCTATGGTAAATATCAGTTTTAAGGATAAATTCCACTTAATTATAATGATTTCATATACGTTGCAAAATTTTCCAATACATTTATA
Organism: Geosciurus inauris; assembly: GCA_004024805.1. Lineage (NCBI taxonomy): Eukaryota > Metazoa > Chordata > Mammalia > Rodentia > Sciuridae > Geosciurus > Geosciurus inauris. Next base: position 94,567 of record PVHX01006458.1, read on the forward strand.
AGTGACTTCTGCATTTCTGTATTTTTTATGTGTACACTCTGATATCAGGGTTATGCCAGCTTAATAAAATGAACTGAGATTTGTTTTCTGCTTCATGGCAGCAGTGGAGGATCTGTCCATGAAGTTATCAGGAACAAGCCATTTCCCAACATTTCCAATCTGTTACTTGACTCCTAACCACTTCTTTACTTCCTGAAAGATGGAGTTCATCCATCCATGAGCAGGGTGATAGCTAATCTACCTTAGGATGCCCAGACTCTCAGTGACTATAACAGTGCTTCCCCAACTTTGTGGCACAAAAGAGATCAGTTGGACAACATTTCAAAGTCCTGATCCCCAGGTCACATCCTTAACCAATCTAATCAGAATGTCTGGTAGATTCCCAGGTGATTATTCCAATGTGTAGCAAACTCTGTTGACAATTGAAGGAATCTCTGCTTTTTTGTACTGAGGAGTTACCCCAGAAGTGCTTAACCACTGAGCCACATCCCCAGCCCTTTTTTACTTTGAGACAGATCTCCCTGAGTTGCTTAGGGCCTCACTAAGTTGCTCAAGCTGGCCTTGAACTTGCAATCCTCCTGACTCAGCCTCCAAAGTTGCTGGAATTACAGGGGTGTGCCACCAGGCCTAACCACCTTTTTTTTTTTTTTTTCCATTTTAAATTTGCAGTTGTTTCCTATTCAAAATGATGTACTTACCTGGTCTACATCACAGGCAAGGCGAAGCAGAACAGGAAAAGTGTGTTTATATAGCTGGTACATAGGTGGAAATCCCTGATCACCTTCAGGCATCTGAGTGGCTTTTCCCAACATAAACATGACCATGCTATGTAACAGTTCACAGGCTGCCACCTAAACAGGCCAGGAGTTCCACAAAACTTACATTATAATGTTCACAAGAAAAAAATACTCTGAAGTATTTCTCAATTTAGCCCTTTAAGAAGAAAAACTTATTGCAGATAACTATCATTATCATATAATGTAATTCAAATATAAATTAAATGGAAGTAGCACTTCTTAGGTAAAATTAATGCTTCTGTTTACTTTTATCTTTATCTAAAAGCCAAGAATTTGGACACTAAGACTAATATCTTCATAAGAAATATATTTCTCCTTATTTTTGGTTTTTTCTTTTTAAAAAAATTTTTTAAGAAATATATTTGAACAATGCCACATTACAGAACTCCAGATATCACTTCATTTGTAAGTATATTTGCAACTATCAAGTTTAGTAAATATTTATCTATAAACCCATATTAAAATTTCAGATTATCTGTTTCTGAGGTTAAAGGAATAATCAAATACCATGTATCATTTTTGAATGCCATTTATACTGTATTTTCTATCATGAAACACTTTAGGCATATTAATGCTCTGCCAGGTTAATATCTATTAAGATGATTTCTGTTTAACTTTCATTTATCAATGCTACCTATATCTGGTAAGTAAGCAGTTAGAAAAAATAAAAAATTAATGATAATAGAATGGCTAAAATATATTTTCTATTTCCTAACCAACATGTTTTCAAAGCAATAGACCCTAAGTAAGATATGAAATAAAAAATAAAAATACTTTAGTTTGTCTGTCACTAGTTGAAAGAGCCAATTCTGTGACCCGGGGCAAGAATACATCCAAATAAATGACAGGCTTCATCTCTCTGAAAGGCACTGCAAAACTGAGTTTCTTCTCTCTGTCCCACACCACACATTTCTTCATCATTTCATCTGAACTTGTGGCTGACAAAAAAAGAATAGTGGTTTTCCATTCAAAATCTTTCTTAAATCAACTTCTACCTCTCATTGGCTAAATCAGAATCTTTTTTTGTGGGTGGGAGGGTACTAGGGATTGAACTCAGGGACACTTGGCCACTCAGCCACATTCTCAGCCCTATTTTTTTGTATTTTATTTAGAGACAGAATTTCATGGAGTTGTTTAGTGCCTCCCTTTGGGTAAGGTAGGCTTTGAACTTGCTATCCTCCTGCTCCAGCCTCCCAAGCCGCTGGGATTATAGGTGTGTGCCACCATGCCCAGCTAATCTGAGTCTAAACTTTTAAAGCACTTTATTCATCTTTCCTTTTTGTAATAAAGATATGTAATTACAACATATTCAGATGTGTAATTACAACATCTAAAAGTACTGAATTTAAATTAAGTAAAAATATTTTCAAACCAATTAATAGTCTAGAATATTTAATATTCAAATTCAGTAAGAGTTACTTAAGAGTATTTTGTGGAAAAATGGTAAATGAACAATATTTTTACTAAAAATTTCCTGCTTATTTCCAAGTATAGGTTCAAATTTCCTAAATAACCAAGCCCTAAACCACCAGTGTATTTAACACCAAATTTCAAAAGCCAAACAAATGCATTTTTACTAACCAAAAATACTGTCATAAAAATAATGTAAAAGCATCCCTATATTAAGAATATTGAGTTTTTAAAAGTTTACATTCCCCTAAAATAAAGTTTAACATGGAAAACAATGTCAAATTAGATTGTTTCAAAATGGAAAAAATATGTGTAACAAATCAAGCTAGAGCATTTGCTCTGTTAGTGTGTTCAATTATTCCAATGGCATGGATATAATCAAAGCATTTCATTAAGTGAAACATTTTCACTATAATCTTCATGTAAATCACACATAGGAATAAACATCAGAATATACTATGACTGTATTGATCCAAATTTAAGCACAAATACATCTACACACATTAATTTATTTTGAAAGAAAACATTACCTGTTATAAGATTTTTGTTTATTTGTCCTCCTAGAGATCCAAGAATTTGTACTACTCTAATTCTTATTTCTTCTAAGGACAGAGTTTCACTCTACAAAAATGAACAATTGTATGCATGTGATATATGAGTTAAAAATTAAACAGAAGATGAAAAGAAAGAAAAACATTTATCACCCTCCCTACTGTTAATTTTTTTTTTTGTAGTGCTGGGGATCAAACCCCAGGTTCTTCCACACTACTGAGCTATGCCTCCAATCCTCTTAATGGTTAATTATATCCAACATGGTAGTGCTATTAACTTTATTGCAAATTCATAAAAGTCATATTTCTTCCAACTTTGAAGTTGGATATCTATTTCCTAGAGAGGCAGCCAAGCTTTTTGGGAAAACCCTTTATGCTCTTAAGAAATAACAAGAAACCCCAAAAAGGTTTTGTTTACGTGGGTCATGCCCCTCAATATTTATAACATTAGAAATTAAATTATTTAAGTAGTTATTTTAAAAATACTAAACACATTACAAGTGAACAAATGACATGCTGTCATGAAAAGTAATTCAATTTTCCAAATAAAAATCCTCAGAAGAGTGGCCCTGTTTCGTTCGCATAACTGCAGATCCCTTTATAATCTGGCTTACTGGGAGATTCAGGGTTTAGGTCTCGCAGAAACATGTAGCTTGAAGAGGGAGGAGCATTTTAGTAGTCTTTTTAACATAATTGTGATTATAATTCTTTGATATTACACCAAAAGTATACTACTGGTAGTTTGGGGGTTTTTTTATGTTTTTAGTTATAGATGGACACCTCTTTATTTATTTTTATGTGGTGCTGAGGATTGAACCCAGTGCCTCACGTATGAGGCAAGTGCTCTGCCACTGAGCCACAACCTCAGCCCCTACTGGTAGTTTTTTAAGGGTTCATTATTGTAATGTGGATTTTGAAACCTTACCAACGAACTGAATTACATTAAAATACTTGGTTTGTCTTATACTCTGAATAAATGTTTTTAATCTGTGCATAATTTGGTAACCTCAAGTACTGCTCATCTTAAAATACCAGTTCACTGGATTAGGCAAACTTTCCAGAATGTGCCCAGAGGCATGTGCCAATAAACCACTAAAAAGAACCACAACAGTGTATCATGGCACAAATGTCAACAGAAACAGCTTTGGCCTTGCACCCTGGAACCCAGAGATCTTTACTTAGAAAAAGCTGTCCTAGGGGCTGGAATTGTAGCTCAGTGGTAAAGCACTTGCCTTCCATGCATGAGGCACTGGGTTCGATCCTCAGCACCACATAAAAATAAATAAAGATATTGTGTTCATCTACAACTAAAAAAAATATTAAAAAGAAAAAGAAAAAGAAAAAGCTGTCCTAAGGAACAGGCATCCTAGGGAATAGGCATTGTGTACCTGGAAAGAAATTTTATTTGCAAAACTAAAGATATCCTCAAGTTATGTTATCTGGCTTTGTTTATGTGAGATGAAATTATTTTAAAAATTCAAAAAACCATTTCTAGTTTCATGTAAGTCTTTCAATCAAAAGCTGCCAGAAATAATAAAGTAGAAAGCATTTATCCTAGGGTTTTAATTATCAGTTTTCAACATTAAAACTTTTTCAAGTTGTAATTTACACTTTATACTAAAAATAGATACTTTCCCTAAACAAAGTTCACTTTTCCCATTTATATCATTTTTTCCTATCACATCATGCAGCACATCTCAAAAAAGCTGGTCAAGAAATTATCACCAAAAGCACAAAACTAGCATGAACCTAATAAAAAGATGTATTTAAGAATGGATCAATCTTACATATCCATGATATTAGTATTCCAATTTGCTTGTTGAACATGAACCATGTTTTTCTCTGCATTATCCACTAAACACATTTAAGAGTAGGGATGAGCAGGAAGACAATAGCCAGATAGCTAATACTGTTTATATTTTCATGCCAAACATATGTTGAAACTACTTCTATATTACACTAATTTATATGCAAAAGCAACTAACATCTCAAATAAGGATTCGTTTCTAATCTCTGCATTATATAAGGTAAACAAAATACAAAGGATTTCTTACTGATGAAATGTTCTTTGTCTTTTTCAGATGCTTTAACACAACTTTATTAAATCCTTTCTGGGCAGCCCGAGAAAGTGCTGACACTTCCCAGTTGTTCTTGGCCTCATCTAACAACAATAAACAAAAATCAATTTTAAACAACATTCATTCATTTATTTGATGAATACTAAGAAGAATACACTATAGTACCAAACATAAACATTAAAATCCTAATCTTAATTATGATAAAAAAAATTAAGTTTCTAGAACATAAAGTATTCACACTGGTTGTCCAATGCCCACAAAAAGGATCATGGTTCCTTGAACAAGTGCTGATTCTCAGACTGGACAGACTCAGAAGATCCTGAATCACATTCTGGTGCTGGAGCCAGCTCCCACACTTCATACACAAGCCAAATCTGTGACCATCTGACCATAAAAATCAACCCACTGGA